>JAOEHY010026170.1:0-11806 GCA_025447955.1 Psilopsiagon aurifrons
AACAAAGATGTTGAACAAGACCAGTCCCAACACCGATCCCTGAGGGACACCACTCGTTACTGGTCTCCAGCTGGACAAATAAAACTTTAAGAGTCGCCAGACCTGTAATCTTAGGACCAAACCCCTACCCACATGGAGATATTTATCAACCACACTTCACCAAAAACAGAGACAGGAGGTAGATCGATATTCAAAAGCACATCAAGAAGAAAATGTCAGTTTTCATGTATTACACACTATTTTCAGCCACTATACTTTCTGATCACTTCTACCTTGACGACGCCCATACTCGCTACCGGATTTGAATGATTACACCAAAATGCCTGAATGACCACATGAAGAGAGATTTCAAAGAAGTGATTCAAACTCCATCCTAAACTCAAAAGCTGCCAAATATATTTCATTAGATTTTCAAAAAGAAACTGTTTATTCTGTTCTGAATTAAGCTTTAAGTGCTCCAAGAGAGGTTTCTCTACAAACATGGCTGAAGATCATAAAGGAGAGCATTTTGGATTGAATGTAACCTTTCAGTCATATATTTATTAAATAGAACTTGCATCATGTCTGGCATATACCATAAGTTAGTTTATTTCCATTTACATAACATGATTTTAAGTGTTTACTTCACATATAATAGCTTTTTATTTATAATGCCACCAGTGACACAAAAGGATTTAAAAGGTCTCAACTTTGCAGCTTGGGCAAGGTAGTTTAGAGCTTCTGACATTGGATATAAGAGACCAATGCAAGAGCAGAGACATGCAGGAGACAATTCAAAGAAAAAGAGAATATGCTTAACTTGTGAGGGAATTTGAGAGTTCTGAACCTGAAGTCTTATGTCCATTTTTCTTCCCCGGCTCCTGGATGAGAGTTTTGCAGGGTTAACAACTCCAGTAAGTCATTTACAGTCATGTTTGGTCAACTTTTACAACATCAATGTAAGCAAACCTGAGTAGGCAAACCAAACCCTGACACTACGAAATTCTGAGATTTTCCCCACGTGGAAAAATCCAATGATAAAATAATTATCTAATAATAATGCTTTCAGGATTCCACATATTTTACAAGTTATGTATTCCCAACAGATTTCAATGCAACTATTACATCCTGAAACTTCTGAATGCCTTTTCTCATTAAATAAAGCACCCAGTGCTGCATGCCCATTATTCCCCAATAACATGCAAAGAGAAATATGCACCTTAGGCCTTGACGTCATATGCAACAAAGAAGAATATACTAGGTGCTTTCTATTTTAAAGATTAAGAAACTGAGGCCAAAGCTGGCTTATCATGGGGGACGAAGAGAACCAGGGCCACAGTGAGAATTCAGGAGCCCAAGCCAGAGGTGAAGATAGGAGAGTGTCACAGTCTACAGACTAATCAACTCATCTATGATCACATCACTGTTTATGTGTGTCATGGACCCTGCTCACCACAGTACCTGCTAGATGTCCTGAAATAAAATATTATCTTCATGAGACCATACATTCAGTATCTTCAGATATATTTTCAGGCACAGACAGGACATGTATATGACCATATGTTTGTGTGCATGCACACAAAGATATATGACACATACACATAACACGCATATATACTATATAAATATATATTTTCTGCACTTCTACTGAATTCTACCATAAAACTGTGAAGTATTGTGAATTAAGCTATTTAAACTGTGACCACAAAAACTGTTGACAGCAGCCAATTTGTTAGTACTGTGTACTATCACAGAAAGCTAAAAATCATCACAGAATCATCACTGTGTACATCACAGGAAGCTAAAAATCTGTTCGAGGTAGCTGGTCGACCAGCTTTCATATCTGAAAACCTGTGCAAAGTGAAATAGTTTTGGCCAAGGTCTCTTCCAGCAATGCCTTGGCGTAACAGGTAAAAACTTTCAGAGGCTCCTGAAAAGGAAACTTTACTCCAGCTGTTTGTCATGATGACCAGAGATGTTCTTCAGAAAGTACTTCCAAAAAAGTTCTAGAGCACTGGAAGCTGTACAATCATATGGAATTAATATTCTGAGTATATCTATATATAGTGCTAGAAACTTAAAAATTTAGAAATCTTTGTGCAGCTCTGTGCTCTTCGATACAACTAATCTTTACTTCCCATCAAACACTGAAATAGATATTAAATTACATTAAATTATTATAGATACAAGTAGTTACGTATCTTTTTCTCTGTTAGCTCCTGCACCTTGATATTTCTTGTCATGTGTATAAAAGACAATATTATCTTTTATTTAAATTCCTGCCTCTATTAAAAACTGTGTGCTGGATGTGTAAACACATGCCCAGATGCCTGTGCCAGAAGGCTCATGAATGTCCCCCATAAGGGATGACTCTGCAACTGGCTCAGGAAAACTATTTATTTACCATATTCCTGCATCTTGAGATGATTTCAAGAGATGGGAAATCTTCCTCTCTCCTTCTGATGCATGACCTATGGTTTGACTTTATGGGAAAGAAAACAGTAGATGAAGTATAAAAACTGTGAAATCAGTAGAAAGAACAAAATCAAGGTGGGGCAAGGCACTAGTGAAAAGTATCATGCCAAAATTAAACACATCAGAGTGATACAGTGCAGTGTTCTGACCAGTCCCACTGTAGACCTCCTTATGGCTACTGTTTCAAGTAAAAATTCAACAAGATGACACAGAAACAGTTCAAGACTGACGTTTTCCAGGTTTGTGTCATGTTACATTATTTGAACAAATCTCAAATCTTAAAAAAAAAAAAAACAAACACCAAAACAAAGCAAATGAGGGCTGTAAAAAAAAACAGACAGAAAAAAAAGAGAAAAACCCCAAAACAAAACCATGAAAACTCATGAGACTTTTATTAAAAGCAAAAGAGCCACCTATGTTGAGTGCTACCAAAAGAAAAGATGTCTTTAAGAATTTACCATCCACTTTTTTTATTGACAGATTAGTATGAAAAATCTTATTTTTCTACCCATGACTTCACTCAGGCCATGTTTATAGTCTTTACACGTCCATCTCACAAAAGCTCCTGAACAAAGCCCGGGGTTCCCACAATAGCTACTCTCCCAATCACACCACCTTCAAGGTTCAGAATGTGATGAGGGCTCAGCTTTCTTGAAAGGATACAGCCCTGAAACTACAGAAAGAGCTCTTCAGAAGTATAGGGGGAAAAAAATGCAGGATTTTTTCTAAGTTACCTAAGAAATTCGAAGCAGCAAGCACTCAACCTCCCTCTTCTTTCCACTCAAAAGCACTTAGAGGAAGTTTGTTCTTAACCCTTCTGCACAGGCAAAATTCCCATTTACCTTCCATTTATTTTCATTTTTACCTGAAAGGCAGAGAAGAGTTGGGCTTTTATGTACAGCAAACGTGAACTGGATTTTTTTTGCAATTCATTAGACTGTTGTCTACCTTCACCAACATGAATGCATACCTGAATTTCCACAAAAAAACAAAAATAACAATTTTGCCCTTCTGATTTAAGTAAGGCATATATTTAATATAACATTCATCTATACATGTTCTCACTGTTTAAGAACTCGACACAGGTGTTATTAATAAAATAAATTTATTTTTAAAAAAGATACTATTCTATAAGCTTTGAAGCTCACACATAGTCTAACTTAACCCAGCTTGGGCTCATCTGGTCTTTAAATTACTTCTTTCATGTGGTCAGCCCACGAGCCATACGTACTGCTGCTCAATCACGCCACTGTACATCGTCAGCGTGAGGATGATTTGCATGATTTGCATTTCCTGTACCGTTTGAGCTTCAATGAGCTCTAAGCACCACGTACAAAAGAAACCACCGCCAAGTAATGCAAAGATTTTAGTTAAACCAGATGAGACTATTTTAGTCAGGCTGCCAATACTGGGAAAAAAAAAAAAAAAGTCTCAGGGATATCCTGTTAAATAAGGATTTATTTGAAGGAAACCTGAACCCTTACTTTTAAATATAAAAGTTGCATGAATTCCTTAATAAATATGGCACAGAAGAAAATAATTCAAGAACATAATTTCTTTTAGTGTTCCTTAGATTCTGGCACCACACTATGCCAGTAATTTATTTATTTAATAGTATACAAGTAGGTTTTGATTACATGAGTTTTTCTAACATATAAAACTAAATCTAATTAAACTGAATTCACCCACTGCTGGTTAAAATTTCTCTCTATGAAGAAATCTTTTATCACAAATGATCAATAAAAGCTGTTGGGAAAATATCTGTGATAGGAACAGCATTACAGTGGGCTTCAATGAATAAGTACTGAAATAAAAAAAAAAAAGAAAGTACCAGAGCCTCGTTGTCATGAAAAACAGAGACAGATGGGGAGACAGACCTATATGATGCTACAAATAGATGAGTATCTTGTAAGGATTTCAACAAATGTTACAAGACCTAGTCAAAATTTGAAAAACTACAGATCTGTTTGTGGCGCTGTACTGAAGTTCACCTGAAATCCAGGCCATATGATCATTATGGATAATTATCAAAGTTACAAAAATAAAAATACAGAGTATCCTTAAAGCACTCGTAAGACCTTTTCTAGATAATGGCACAATTAATAATGCCATTACTTGATTCTATGATTATGTATGATTATTTATGAGTATCTATGATTCTACAATTATTCAGTATAAACCCTGTGTTAACACAAGAAAACATTAGGAAAGTTTGCTTTAGTAGTTAATTTGGAAATGAGATGCATCGTGTTCCCAATGTAAAAACTAATGGTGTACACATAAACTTCATGTGCAAGATCCTATCTTATACTACGTCTGTCTTTAAAATGGTAGAACAATTCAGACACTGGAAAGATTAATAAATAATAGCAGGCTGATACAGCGAACTGCATGTCACCAGCTACAGGGTGTACATCACGTATGCCTGATAGTAACCCAAGACAGTCTGTTGGAGCACTCAAGGAATCTGCATATAATCATGCTTTATAAAAACCACACAAAACTCCCACTGCTGTTGGTTCCAAACAACATTCATTTTTTAGAAAATTAAGTTGCAACTTCATTTTTTCTGTATTGTTCAAATGTTAACAAATATAACAATTGGCAGAAGATGTAACAAAGGGGTTAAATTCTATCTTGAATAAAAATATTCCACTTACTTCAGTTTTGTCTGCAAATACATAGTCAAGAGCAACATTTAATCACAACACGTACTTTCCAAACTGTGAGTGTAAGATTCAGTAATTGAAATTGCTACCATGATAAAAAAGCATTCTGTCATTTTTCCACTTAGAGATCCCCTGTATAATGCTCTTATTTAAAAGTCAGCTAATTTTATTATGGAAAGTAACTAATAACCTTTATTAATCCTTAGACTTGCAGTTTTCTAGCATGTCAACCAAATAAAAAATACATTGAAGGAAGCAACACAAACTGAGCTGTTGAATATAGTCTCTACTGTACAGGCAAGAATCTGTATTTGCAATAGACAAAAGAAGTTATTACAAATTATTTAATATATGTATTTTTTTCTTTGGAAATTACAGAAGCATGTCTATACATGCTTTAAAAGCCGGACTCCCCCATGCTCCAAGATGCTGAGACCACTGAATGAGGTGCTAAGTCTACTACTATCCGAGCACAACCAATAACCCAAAACGTTTTACAGCACCTTTTTTTCTAGTCACTTTCTAAATTTGCAGGACATGCAGAATATTGGAGAACTTAACTAAGAATTTTGCTTCCAAACTTTCCTGCTTTCTTTAATGAAATGAAACCATCGAAGTTAAAATATATCTATTTATATATTTTTATCATGCCATCTCTTACATGGGAAGCATTATTAAAGTGACACACTATATAAAATGATGAAAGAATATCCACTGTTTTACTAAGCACTTTTGTTTTACATAAGGAGATCAGAATGCAGCATTATTCATGACCAGCCTTTCCTAGCACACTGCTTTGGGTGAGTTTGTTCCTAAGAAACATTACTATGCTTGAAACTAAAAATAGACAGCTATTTTTAGCTATTTAATCACATGAGGAAAAGAGACAGTTTGCATCAGTCTTCTTTAATTTACAGAATAATTCCATAATGCACCCTGCGCATATATCATGAAAATCCCTGGCACACAACCTCTGGGCTCGCACACCATGAGCCGCGCCGGCTGCAAGTGGAAGCAAAATGGGTTTTAAAAGGTTCCAGCAACAATAGTCTTGTGACTAAATCAGAAACAGAAGTCATGAGCCAAACAGATACCTATCGGTTTCCTTGAGCTTAATCTGATTAAAACATGGCTCTCAAAAATGTTAAATAGAATGCCACGTCAGAGAGCAGGCAAACGATAAAAATAGCTCATGAGAGGAAATCATTATTAAACCCGCATTACGAGTGTATCTGTTATGGAAATTTCCCTGTAATTTTTCAAGGTTTCCCTTTATGCTTTTTCTTGAGCTGCCTGTTACACCTTTTTTTTTTGCCTCAATGGCGTGTAAATTTGAGATGTAAAGAGAAAATTATCACTGCAATTTTCCAACTATACTCTGCTCAATACCATCTCAAGTGCGTCATATATCATCTTGTCATTCACTTTAACAAGAAATCACATAATACACAGAGGTAGAAAATTAATCCAAAATGGGAAGTGCCACTATAACAAAAAAGCATTAATACACAATTAGAGGGAAAAAAATAAGTTGAAAATTTTTAATGTTAATTTCAATGGCTGTCAGAATGAAAGTATCTTAGAAACACTGAAGTGGGGAAAAAAGTTTCTATGAAAAGCTGCTTTGAATGACAGGAAAGCTGTTCTAGAGTCCACCAACCAAAATCAGAAGAACAAAACTGCTGCTAACACTATTGCACAGCAACTGTAATATTTTTAAAAGTTTATACAAATAAAATAAAATTCAGCACCCTAAACAAAATAAAAAAAATATGAACATTATTGCTACCCTTCCTATTATCACCCCTCTCACAACTATCCTCTGGATTATGGTGCCTTTAGAGCACTCCATAAAATGCAAACTAGACTTGCAGTACCCTGTCCTGCCTTTAGCTATATAATTCAGAAAAAGGGTTTTTTTTTAAAAAAAAAAAAAAAACAAACAAAAAACAAACAAAAAACAAACCAACAAAAAATCAACAACCAAATAAACACAAAAAATACTTTTTCAAACTTTTACCTTATAAGGTTAACGCCAATTGCTAAAGACCTATCTTGGCACATTGAAGAGACTTCAATAAACTTCAGCAGCCACTCCGAAAATTCTTTGGTTTCTTTTTAAAATGTTACTGGTGTGAAAAAAAAAAAAACCTCAATCAAATTAGCTTTCTTTTCCTTGAAAACAGACATTTCACTGCTAATGATGATTAAGGCTTCACTGAAGAAAAGCCATGTTGACCACTGATGCACTGGCTTTCCATCAGGACACCCAATGCCCCTTCCATATGACCACCTACCCTCCCTTCAGACCCTTTGTCCTGCATCGTGGATACTCAAAGACAGATATGATTTTAAATATTAAGTCAAACTAAAAATTATTTGCCTCTGGCACATCATAAGACAAACACAAGAAGTGGAGAAACAAAGAGGTGCTTCACAGAGACGTATCTAGACAGAAGTATGGCCGCTCTTTAAACAAACTGTAGCTACTGCCCGCCTAAAGTCCAAGGGTGGCAATGCATCATAGGAATAATGACAATTTTCAAAGACGGCAGAGTCACCCTACGTTTTGCAGGTGTTTTCTGAGACAGATCTTCTTGATTTTTGTCCTGAGTGTTGGCATATTCAGCCTGCAACAGCCAAGCTGTATCTAACTCAGCACTGAAAGGGAATGTGCATCCTATTTACAGCAGCGCTTAAACCTGATTCCATAAAGAGTTTTCCAAGAGCACTCAATTCTGTTCTTCTTCCCTCCCACATTACAAAATGATTATCAAATACAAGAAGTAATCAGCTCATGGCCTTATTACAGTCATCCTCCTTGACAAAGCAATGAAAAAAATACCCAATTGTAAAGCATTAGAAAGTCAAGGTTCAAAATGCTTATCGAGATCAACACAAATTTATTCAGATCTCAATGCAACAAGACCAAGTGCTGTCTCTTGATACAGAAATGTCTATCTGCCAAGAAATTAAAAGCCTGTACTTCTGCAATCAGCCTCTACCAGGACCTACAGAATGTCACAGTGAAGGGGACACAGCCTGAAATGCTGGAAGAAAAGCTAGTGACAGTTAAACCAGAACTAGTTTTAATGCAAACTTTAACACCTTAACATGCCAGAACATGGTAAAACACAGAAATCTCATGCTGTACTTCCATAAGAATTAAATAGCTTCCTAACCTGAAATACTGTCACTGAACTACGGACTAATAGATTATTAATTTATTACAGTATGAAAAATAGCAGCAATAATATTAAGAATAAGACCATAAGACATAGCCAAGACAGAGCCAAGCATGTCCTTCCAGGTGAGAACTGAACAGGCAGAGTTTAAGTGTGCACCAACATCCGTATGGATGCAAATTTCTTTGTAATGCACTTTTCTCATTTCAAATGCTCTCTCTCTTTTCCATTTTCTCTGTGTTACCCCAGGAAACGAGACATGCAAGGGGAAAACAGGCATTCCTGTGGTTGTTAGGAGCAAAAATATGTATGTGTAGAGTTTTACGGAGGGCCAGAACACCTCAGATCACTGAAGGCCAAATGAGTCATCCACTTCAGAAGAATGACCAGTAATTACACAACACTGTAAAGCTGTTAAGTGTGCATATCATTTCAACCTGTGACACTGAAGGAAGAGAAGCTTCCCATGTACCAAAACCATCGATACATCATACAGCAGAGTTGCTTGCAAAAATAACCTCTCACCTAAACAAATTCTTCTCCATAGGAAGCCAAACAAAAACAATCTAAAATATTTATTACCATAAACTTCATCCCTATTCCATAAACTGCTTAGAGACATGACATCATGCTAACTACCCTAGAACCGTCTGGTTGGTTACAGTCTCAGATTTCAGGCTGAAGACTAAACTGCAGGAGTGTGGAAGGGTGCGAATCTACAGGTCATCACAGGAACTGATCAACACAAATCTGTCTAGCCAAAGCCAGAGCTGACACTCCAGCAAATACAGAAGGTCTGGCAGTGGCAGAGGCTGACACCATGAAAACAAGTCTTGCTATTTGTTTGTCTTTTCAGCCTCCTTGGACTAGAAGTAGGAAGGTTTTCCTTTTAAGTGGATCAAACCTCATTGCTCCATCCTCCAGTCCCCATATTCACAGTTCTGCTTTCATGGAGTACAAACTCTACGTATTTCCTGGAAGGATTTCCTGATGTGTTAGCAAAAGAATTAGCAAGCCCCATGCCCTGATGGGACACCACTGTCCATTTTCTATCCATTAACATAGCAAGCTACCTCTCCCTTTGCTCCACGGTTCCTTCTTCCACATTGCTAGACCTGAGCTATATGATTTTAAGCCTTTAGTGCTTTACTGAAGTTCTTTTACACAGCTCATTTCTAAATCTTCTTTGCCTAGTATCTGTCTGTTTTTCCCTTTCTAGCCCCTTATATCACTGGGCGTCAAGCACTTGGCAAGATAAAATTCACAAATAGGGCTTCAAAGATGAAATTCTGAATTGCCTTGTGACAAAAAAGGGCAGAGAACCCCAAATGCATTGCTCTCTGCTTCTGAAGGAATGAGCAGATGGCCAAATTCCAGAGGGCCACCAACCTCGTCACACTGATTTCAACATCTGTATCTTGAACTGCACCTCAGAGGACTGTCCTGAGACAGACTGCAGAGACAGGTCACTGCCCACAGCTTTCAGCTACATGGCTTAAACACAAGCCAAAGCATTTTTCAAAATTCAGAATGACAAGCCTGAAAAAAGGCTATGACTAACTGGTTCATAGCAGGGCATAACTGAGAGTTCAAAAGCAGACACCGAGGATAAATTTGTCTTAAATTTATGTATTTTAAGTGCATCTCAAATCAGGCTTTTTCACCCCAGCCACAAACACAGAATCACAGAATGGTTTGGGTTGGTAAGGACCTTATCCATTTGCAACCCCCTGCCACAGCCAGGGACACTTTCCACTAGACCAGGTTGCTTAAAGCCCCATCCAACCCAGCCTTGAAACATCCCTTGCTTTCCACATGGCACACTGTAAAACAAGGAAATGTCTCAGTACTGGTTAACAGTACCTAACGGGAATTGAGACATGAACCATGAAAACACAACCAACCCCAATAGTCTTGATTTCAGGTCACCACACCACACCTGAAGACTGGCTTATTTTTCAGCTTTCAGACCATGAGTTCCTAACAGCATTGCCAGAGCACTCACAAAGGATTTTGATTCAGCTTTAAACACAATAAACTTCCAAAGACTCACTGACATAGCCAAAGAGTAATTTGTGAGATTTGTGTACTATCTAAACCCAATTTTAACACAGCTACAAATTACATTGTTTCTTCATATCAACTTAATCCAACTCCTCTTTGGGGCAGTTAAAAAAACTTTAAATCTACCAACAGGAAGGTAACAAAACTATTTTAACTGCTACAATAAGCAGCTGGTATGAATTAACAATTTCAACAATTTTATAGCATATACTTTTTTACAGTTTATTTAATAAATTCAAGAATTAAAATGTTACTGCTTTCTTATTCTGAGTGCATAATCTCTTCAAAAATACTATTTCCAGACACTTAAAAGAAAAGTGAATATATTGCATTTCAAACTCCATTAAAATATAAAATTCTGGTTACAGGCGCAACAATCTGCCTAATTAGTTTTTCCTAATTAGCAGGATGCTCTAACCTCTTTAATAGACTTCTGTGGACAGAATGTTCCATATTGGTTATCCATCTGAGGAAAAAAATGAAACAAATACTTCAGAAGTACAGCTAATAGAACAAGCGTGGTTGGGCTGCGTGGTCAGAAGGCTGCTCTGGCATTTAATACTGGCAATCTGCAAAAACATGGAATATTCTACCTTAAATATACCACCACTCAGACCACAAAACCCTCTGTATTTTAAAGATATAATTAACAAACAAGAGCTAATGAAGCTACAGCTTTAAATTCCACACCACACGCTGGGAGGCAAAAGAAATAATAAAAATAAAATAACATATGTATGGACCAAAATACACTGTGGAAAAGTGAGCTAAAGAGATAACGGGAAGTCAAATACCGCACTGATGCTGTAACAGCTCAAAGTGTGGCTGCACAGTTGTCCTCCACTGCAAAGCATTTGCTTCATAAACAGCATCTGTACCTTCCTCTTCATTATTCAGTCTTAGTATGTACCTAGCTATTAATAAGTATCAATATTATCTCCAAATCCCATCTTATCCAATTAAAAAACATTCTCATTATTACTATATATCGACCATGTAATTCAAAGATTACTGTTTAAGAGAAATGCAGAGCCCCAGCAACATCTGTGGTCAGAGGCAGATGCTCGAGATAAAGAAAATTCAGGCCCCTGTTTTATTACAAGTTTGCAGAGCAGCTGCTAAGCTTCATCTCAACAGCTGAAATACCCTTTATACTGCTTAAAAATGCAGGAAGCACATAAGCATCTCAAACTCCCTGCCCGCCACTAATTCATTCACCCCTCTTCCTTGGACATACCAAATTCACCCATGCTGTGAATACACTGGTCTCATCACCCACCAAAGACCTCTTGGAGGCATGGGAAAACTATTCTGCCCTTTGGTTTTTTCCAATCAGTATCTAAGAAAACTTAACAGCCATGTGCAAAATATCATCTAAGAACAGTCTTTTGAAAAAATGCCTAATAACAGGAGGTACAGAGACACCATAAATAT
>JAOEHY010026171.1:0-11198 GCA_025447955.1 Psilopsiagon aurifrons
CCCGCACAAACCGCCTCGAGCCCGCCCTGTTGGCCACGCTCCCTGGGGCAGGTTTTTAACCAGTCAGGGCTGGTGCCTCCTCTCCTTCCTGGCAGAGCATGAGACTAATGAGACTCGGAAGGTCGTTGGCCAGAGTAAACATTACTGAGCAGCAACTGAAAACATCGGTGTTATCAGCGCTGTTCCCAGGCTGAAAGTCAAAACCACGACACTGCACCAGCTAAGAAGGAGAAAAATGACTGCTGCTACTGAACCTAGGACACTATGTCTAAGCTGCTCAGATAATATGGACCTGCAAGAAATTATTGTAGCCTGTCACATAGGTTTCTGTTGTCTGCTGGCAATCAGAGTCAAAGCAAGGAGGGGAGATGTGCAAGAAACTAGAGTGCTTGGCTAAAAAAATACATTACTTGCTGAGGCAACAGCAACAGGATGGAAAAATATTTATGGGTCAGAATTTGGGTGCCTCTGTTCAATGCTTCAGGATCGTGGAAATGTTTTAAAATATGTGATGCTCCTAGGCATTCCCGCACTTGTTTCTTTCTGCACAGTCATCATTGCTGCAGAATTCTGAAATTAAAAAAAAAAATTGGAGAAAGAAATAAGATTAAAGCATAGTTGATGGTATATTTCGAGTTGTCACTCAACTTTGATGTGGAGAGATTACATTAGCTGTCTATGAAATTCTAAGTGACATTGCTGTTCTAAAAAACGGCTAGAGGTTTATCCTGTTTTGACATCTTTATCAGGATCAAAATTTAGGTGAAATCTAAAACTGTCAGGGATAAATGCTACTTGTGTGCGGATAAAAATCTTATGTCAGAAGACAGAAGTGTGTGTTAAGCTGTTCTTTGGCATAGAATATAATTTTATATCCTCTTAAAAACAAAATTAAACAAATCCTAGAATCAAGAAGTTACATTTTTAGGGTTCTGAACAGAAGCAGAAATGTTTATTCCTAACTACACTTGTCCAGTGAATGTAAAGATGGAAAAAGTGCCCAGAATGTAAAAAAATTAGTATGTTTTTCAACCTTGAAGGTTTTTATGGACATGGGATTAGTGTGGCATGGATAAAGAGATGACAAGGATCACCAAGGATCAGTGTGCATGGAAATGGAGTCTGAGTCTCCTAATCTCAGAATGTTTTACTGCACAAAATTTAGTGAACATCTTAGAGTATAGGTTTGAATGTGTAAGGGGTATTCCTTCCATTCTGTAAGTGTACCAAAGTATCAATATTAGGTAAGATCTTTGCCTGGAGTGGGTAAACCTCAGAATTTCTGAATGGCTTTGGAAAAGTAGAGTCAGATTATTTACCTTGAGGGGGAGCTGCCTTCCTGTGGTCTGCAGGAGGGTGCCGCTCTGGAGGACAGTCCTCATTTATTTCCAGTAAATAGTTTAAGATGGTGACAAAGAAATTCTTTGGTCTACAAGCAAGGCCAAAATAAAAAATAGAAAAGCTCCATTTTGTTCTAAAGTATAACCTTGGTACCTGCCTGCATAACTACACTTGGGGTTGAACACTCAGGAACCTGAAACAAAATGCTGCTTTCTTCAGGCTGCTGTAGGCAACAGACTGACAGGCAGCCAATTCCATCTGCAGGGTGGGTCTTGCATCCTTCACACACAGAACACACACAGCTGCTGAGCAATGGGGAGTTATTCTGCAGGATTTGTAGTCTTTGATGGGAAATGCACTGTCATTGAGTTTAATAGCTTTTTTTGATTGTAGAATTTGTTTTGTGTTTCTATTTATTTAATTGTGGGGGTTGTTTTTTGTTTTGTTTTGTTTTGTTTTGTTTTAATGAGTGTATCTGTTACTGCAATCCAGAGAGAATGTCCTGACAGACACAACATGTGGTTTCCTTTACACCAGACTTGACTGATTTCCTCTGAAGATAAGGGGTACACCATCAGCACTGTTCTAGGATATGAATGGAAGTCTTCTGTGATAGCAGAAAATAAAGTGCTTGGGAGTTTTTCAATCAAAACCCATCTGCCATTGCTTCTGAAGCATAGGGATGCTCTGTTCTTGTGGAGAGACTGAGAACTGGCCCTCCATGTAACTGAACTAAACCTACCTATAGAATGCCTGATTGCACCTTTCTAAGTATATAGCTGCACCTCGTACAGAAGTTATATGCATACACACACAGAGAGAGAATTGAACTGCACATGAGAACAATTTGGAGCTAAAGGAGGCTGAAATGAAGCACACTGGTAAATCAGATTTCTTTTCCTGTAGCCATCTCCTTCTTCCTTTGTCCCTCAATGTCATCAATGAAATACTTTCCACAAGTTAATATGAACCTGTTCCTCATTCATTAGTATTTCCAGAAAGATCTTCCTCTGTGGCTTGGCCATGCTTGAAGTGGACACTGTTGGCTGAGGCTCTCCAACTCGGCTTGAGGCTCAGGAAGACTTTCTTGCCACTGCCTACCTGCAATGCAGCGATGATTTCTTGTGTACCCAAAAATGCCTGGGACAAGGGACTTCCCAGCATGATATAATGTTTTCTTTGTGGTACTCCAAAAGTACTGAAATTTTTCTTAATTTCTCAGCCCCTCACCTTCTGCCATTGCTAACCTCCGCTTTGCTTCTCTGTCCTTCTCTTTCACCACTTCCTTTCCTTGATACAGAAAGGTCATGAAAGAGCTGAACAGTTGGAAATATTTTCAGCTTTTCTGGTCTGTTCAGTCCTTTTGTGGTTTACAAACAGATATTTGATGAGGCTTCTCAAGCAACATGTAAGCTGACTTAGACTGACCACCAAAGCCAGCCTCCTGTTGAAGTTCAGGCAGACTCCTGCTTACACCACCCTTTGCCTTCCTACCCAAGTCCTGCAATAGGTTGGACATCTCTTTGTGAGCTGCCTGCTCCCAGCACAGACAGTTTGTGTAGGGTAGCCATGGGATCCTGTTTATGCATGTCTCACATTCCTGCAGTCCCCTTTGCCTGTCAGTTGTCACAGGAGTGATTTCTGAGTCACCTGCATTTGAGTTAGTGTGGACACCTTTGGTATAGCTGCCAAAATTCATCAGACAAGGAGAAAACACCACTGACTGCCTTAAATACCATGGGAAGCAAACCTGTAGGATGATTTTCATTTAACATTTATTGTGCCTTTTTCATTGCCCTTACTGAAGCTGGTGGAAAATGCAGGTGTTTTGCACATTTTAAAACTAGTGCACTATAGTTTAGCCTCTAGACACACAGCCTGGAATATATACCTTTACACTGTAAATAAATCTAAAGCCTTCTGCATTCAACGGAAATGTTCTAGTTGACTTTTTTAAAAAGGCCATTTGCAAAAGACCAACAATGTATGAAAACCATGAAGTCAGAGCCATAATATCAAGCTACAAATACTTTCTCTAGCACAGGTTTTTTTTTCCTTTTTTTTAAATTATCGAGTGTTTTACTGATATTTAATAAGGTCAAATGAAGGGACTTCTTCCCATTTTGGGAGATTTATCCCATTGAATATCTAATTCAGGCAAATTTCTCACCATTTCTCTTGAATTTTTTGCCACTTTATACCTCCTCTTTAAACTATCTGCCTTTTTCACGGTCCTCCTGGTGTTTCATGTACCCTTTAATGGAAAAAATCTAATTTGATCTCATCTCAGTAAACATCTAATCTTAAAGAAATTTCCAGCAATCCTCAAGATATCCTCAAAATCGTATCTCCACATCTAACATATATTTGTTGCTTCTGTACTTTCATTACTACTCTCTCTGTCCGGATCTTTAGCCCTTTTACCCTGTTTCTCTGAATTCCCTCTGGCTTTCTCAGCTTTTCTGGATAATAAAATGAGTATCACTGAAAGCCACGGGCCACAGGAGTGTCTTCTAGTGTCTGACAGAAAACAGCTGCTCTGCCCAGCTGCTCAGGCACAGTTCAAAATTATCCTGTTAACTTTTGCTGCTTACAATGTTGGAATCAAATTCACAAAGTGGGGGCAGCTAGGATGGGCTTTTTGTTTTCCAGCCAAAGGTGGACTCTGTACAGGTAAACGTTGCAACAAGTGGGATTCATCCAACAGATCTTGGACATTTGCAGTGTGTACTTTTAATCTGATTTAGTTTTGTCTGTTTCTTCCATTGATCATCAAAGACAACTATATATTTGGTTCAAGTGCATGTTTCAGATACCAGAAGTTAACACAGTTAATAAATCTGTTGACAATTACCTTTTCCTGGGATAGCTCCATTTTAGCTATCATTTCCCCAACCTGTATGGTTACATGATGCATGTCGTCTTCATCTGCTGGAGCTGAGCCAGTGTGGTACCTGCAGCATAAACACTGGGAAAAATCCCTCTCTGCCCTAGTTCAGGTGCTTTCTTCTCTTCCCTCCCCTTCTTTGCATTGTTTCACAGAGTTTCTCTAATCCTGGATCAGAAAACTGCTCCCTTTTGCTTCATCCATGGCAACACGGGGAAAGAAACTTGGTTAGCTCAATTGGTTGAGGTTTGATTCCTCCTGATTACAGAGGTGAAAACAGTATTTGTATTGTTTGAAAAGGTATTGCAACATTAAAGACTATCCCTTAACAGCCTCAGGGGATTTAGCTGGCCATAGCCCTCTGCATCAGAGCTTAATGTCCAAGTCTCCCTCTGTGGTCAAGAGACAAAAGTGGGCAAATCTCCTAAAGCAAATATCTAAAATGGATGATGAAGAGCCCCTTATACAACTACTGCTGATGTTTAGAGTTAGGTGACATCATCTCACCTCAGCTGTCTTTAACTGTCTCATAGAGAGGTTGTATTATAGCAGAAAATGTTTAAAATCATAACTTCAACAGCATTTCACCAGCTACAAATTCATTCTCACCATTTATTCTCTTGCTCTCTGTTTGAATTTCTCTCAGGCTAGACAAGGAGTTTCATTTTACTTACAGAAAATCTCCCTTTGCAGCTCTGATGTGTGCTAAGACAGTGCTGTAATGCCATCCAGAAGATGTTACTACTTTTCCTCCCCAAGCATAACGTTAATTTCCTTCACTCTCAGTCTGAAATTTGTGCAGACCAAATCAGGTTGCTGTCTGCTTTGGATTCACCATCCATAGTTCCTACGAAAATGATATTTTGAGGCAAACACCACCCAAAATGTAACCCTCAGAAAGCCTTGTGGAAATTGTCAAAACATGATGGGGAGCTTGCTTGCAGGACACGGCCTAAATGTCCATGATATATTGGAGCCTTTCAAACAAGTGCTTCTGTGTAATGATGCTTACTGAAAAGGACAACAGAGACACTAGAAGAAAGGAAGAAGCTGAATCAAATTCTGCCCTGGTGAGGTATGAAGAAGCCCCATTGGTTTTATATTTTTTTAACAGGGTTAAGCTGAACACTGCTGGAAGAAATGTATTCCCCAGGGTAGCTGAGTAAAACCGAGTTGAACTCTTACTTCTTTACGTGAAGAGAGAGTAGGAATAAACTGGTACTAATGGCAGAGAAAGGAAAATGCAGGCAAACATGGTTTATACTTTTGCCTTAAATTTGAAGCCACACACTTTGCTGGCCTTTTCTATTACTCGGAGTCCTCTACGGTTAATCTGCTGCCCAAAAGAAACAATTTGCTTTTACTATTCAGGAAGACCATGTGCAGTGAGCTACTAAAGCCGCACCTGTGTTCCTGGCAATGACAGGAGACAGTAGAACTCATCTTGCCACTTCATTTTAAATCCTTGGTTTATAGCGGCTGAGTGATGTACTCATAGGAGTACTCATGCTGTGCTGTATAGGAGGAAGTACTGCTATTGATGGTTCCTTGTCTGGTTTGCTGGCAGCTTTGGTGATGGGCAGCTGGGTAGATTGGATATACCTTTTACTTATTAAGGGAATGCTTGTCATGGTTTAAGTCCAGTCAGCCATGCAGGTTGCTCACTCACTCCCCCCTCTTTTTTCCCGCCAGCTCCCAGAGGGATGGGCTGGAGGATCGAAAGAATGCAACTCCCACAGGTTGAGATAAGAACAGTTTAGCAAATAAGGTGTAACACAAGCAGTAAGTGCTACCACCAATAATAATAATAAGAGAAATACGAGGGAAAAGAATACAATTGCTCACCACCTACACCCAGCCCAACCAAGCCGTGCACCCCCAACCCTTCCAGGTAACTGCCCCTAGTTTTTTCCATCTTTGGCATGAAGTGCTGTGGTATGGAATACCTCTTTGGTCAGTTTGGGTCAGATGTCCTGTCTCCACTTCCTTCCACCTTCCCCTCCTCCCTGGCAGAGCATGAGGCTCAGAAAGTCCTTGGTCAGACCAAAACATTCTAGGCAGTAACTGAAAACATTGGTGTTATCAGTGCTGTTCCCAGGCCAAAAGTCAAAAACTCAGCACTGCGCCAGCTACTAAGAAGGAGAAAAATGACTGCTACTGCTGAACCCATGACAATGTTACATGCAGTAATTTGTAGAAAGTAGTACTTCTGCAGAGCTGGAGTGATTTAAGTGAACTCCTGCTGAAGAACGGGTAGTGCTTGACATTTCTGTCTGGTTTCCCAGTAGTTCAATAAAAGCACTGTTGGAGGCTCTGTGGCAGGTTATCCAGCAGCTGAAGCATTAATGATTTGGATTTTAAATGGGTAGTTTAGTACTTGCAGATACTCAGCAGAAAAATTACCAACCTCATCGTACCATGGAAGCTCGAGGTACAGAGTTCCTGATTTCAGCATCTTTGGAAATTTGTAGAGATCTTTGGACTTCCACTCTCCTCAGTCTATGGCAGAGGATTTGTGGACTACCTGTCTCCACTGGGATAAAACTAGCTGTGTGGATGAATTATCTGTTTAATTTGAGGGGAAAAAAAAAAAAAAAGTAAATTTTGCTTTTTCTTCTGATTCATTTGTCCCCAAGATTTCCATTCAGCAGGAAATGGCAATATTTCTAAGTCCTGCTCTGGTAAATAACTTGAGAAGTGAGGAGCGAAAGTTAGCTATTCCAAGGAGCTGAGCTATAATGTAGCCGGACCTGAAGTTCAGCAGTTTCCATTGCTTGCTTTAGGATGCACAAAGTCGCAAGGCACCTATCATTGGGCAGGTGGAACGGCAAACTGTGTAATTCATGAATCTACAAAGTTCCAGAAAAGGCCTCTGCTGAACCGCAGGTGTCTTTGTTACACCGGCAGAGGCATCTGTGAAATGCTCCTGCTGGCTCTTGCTAAAGTTCTCTCAGCATATGGATTTTGCGCATTTTTACACCTTAACAGGCCAGCTGAGCTCAGTTCTCTGGGTTTGAGGGTGGGCTGCCCAATGCAGTCTATGGCTCTGATGGCTGCTTCTTGGCTGACTATGGGACAGCTTGTTTAAAGCCAGGAAATGCAAACCATCTTATGCTTCACTGAGAGAGCTCAGCATCTTGCAATGAGATAATAGAACTGCAGCAGCAGCAAATTTGGCTGAGGCACCCTGATGACCATAGTAGCTATTTATGAGAACTCCTGGAGGAAGCTCTGACAGAAGAACAACCATGATGTCTACCCTCAAAAAATGTCAGGGCGGGCCAGCCAGTTTAACTTTGTTGCTGGCAATGAGCAGTAAATGGAGCAACAGAACATTTTCATGACTGTGGGAAGATTTCTGATAATGTCATATCATGTTTTCTTACTTACATCATAAAGATTTCCTTCTCAGAAGGAAATCTGAATTATCTGAAACTACTGTGAAGAGAAAGCAGAACTGTGGAGTGCACCATATAGTGAGAGAACTTACTGGTCATGCATGGTCACACCAGGAACTGTGAAGAGTAAAGTTCTTCAGTGGTTTGGTACTGTTCAGTATTTTCATAAATGACTTGCAGGAAAGAATAAGAGTTCGCTATGCAGGTGTGGAAATCAGGCTGAGGGATAGAATTTGAAATCCAAAGTACCTTGACAAACTGAAGAAATAGTCCAGAAAGCATATAAGGAAGCTAAATGTGAAAAATGCAATGCTTCTAAAATGTAAAGAAACTGATCCATATTTTGATAGGAATGTTCATTTGAATAAATGCAACATAGAGCAAGATGCTGGACTGAATAAAGGCAATATGGGGAAAACTGATGTAGAAAATGTCCTTGGGATCTAGCAACTTATGTACTGAACATGAGTTAGCAATGCTTTGCAATTGTAAATGAGATACACAGTATTATAACAATAAAGTATATGGTCTGACACACTAAAAATTAGACAACACAAAGAGTTCAGAATATTTAGAAATTAGAAAATCATTTTTTTATAAAGTTTTTATACAGCACCTACCATAATAGAACCCATCTAATTTTCAGAGCACATTAAGTCAGCGCATTCAGGAGTTCCCATGAAACCTCTCATGTCAGCATAGTCACTCGTGGGCATATGCTTTTGCAGGACAGAAAACTACAGTGACTTTACAGATGCATAGTTTTTAATCTTGCAGTTAAGCACCCATGAAAGTGAATCAAACCTCACTTTGTGTGCAAGGCTATCCCAGCAAACACTAGACGTGTTTGTGGCCTTTCCAATGGCAGATGTGGTAGGTCACTGCAAACATGAACTGCCCAGATGCAGTACAGCTCTCAAAATGTGACGCTGCTGCTCTGGAGGGCACAGTGCTTGGAGTAAGGTGGACAGCATGATTTGAGAGAGATGCTATCTATGTGCATAGAACACCAGCGAATGTTTGAAGACAAAGGTCACAATTTATTTGTGTGATTACCCTGTGTGGCTTCAAGGTTCTGTCTGGTGTGTTCTGATACAAAGGAAAGGATGGGCATGAACAAGATTCTTCACTGGAGTAGGGACCCTCTACTGATTGTTTACTCCTTCCTTGCAAACCTCCTTGGGAGCATTGGTGGATTTTGCCATGGTAATAAAAAGATTAAATTGTCTCTCTTGATTCTCTATTGTAACATTTTGTGTGTGACAGGCTGTTCAAAATCTTGTCTTTGGTTATTCAAACACAAGGAGTCTGGGGAATAAGAGGATTATTATCAGAAAGATTACACTATGACACTATGCTTACCTTCATTTTTATATTTTTTTCTTTACTGTGTTAGACATACTTTTATTAGCACATTTAGTAAATTTATTCCAAAACACTTTGCACTTGCCTTCATATGAATATGTGGAATGTTTTGAATTATTTCTAAACTAATTATCTAAATACATAATTTTAAATAATATGAAAATAATTGAAAAGAAGTAGAAAAATATGTAAACCACTAAGCCAAAATTACACTCTGGTCCATACAGGTTCTGTATCCATCAGCCACAGAAAACAGCAAAGTAAACAGAATAAGGACATTGTCACAAGCCCGTACCACTCTTCCAGTGGTGTTGAGACACCAGGTATTCACCTCATGGAAGAACAGGCATTCCTGCATTTTATTTATATTGTAGTTACTTCACATAAATTTTTTTATGTCTTCAGTTTTTAATTCATGGAAGCAACAACACAATCTGAGGTCTTCTGAAGTTTCCAAGAACCTTCAGAACACATACCTAAAGAATGTATTGACTGCGTGCCCATAGAGATTCCCTACCGCATCAGAAAGACAAATTTCCTGTTCCAGCTAGTCACTTCTACTTTTCCAACATAGTTTCCATTTGCTGCTTGTTTAAACATCACAGCAGGTTAATGTTTGATAGTTCTTTCTTCTGAGCCTTCTGAAATGAAACTGCAATTATGACTCCCACCCTGGGTGTACATGTAGAGATTTTGGTATTTTCTGGACATGAGATTATTTGTTCCAGTGGCTTTGGATGCTTCAGGGTGGGTATACCTGTGTACACTGCAGATCTTATTACTCAAAAGGGCATCTCTGAATATTGAAAAAAATATTGTATTATATATTTAAGCTTTATTATCAGTATTTCTTTCATGCTGTTAAAACATAAGAAATTCTATTACTTTTGATTGCAGTATAGTTTTTTTTCCTTTGAGGGCTAAGCTTGAAACCACTGGAAAATGCAATGCAAATATTTCTAAATATGAAATGAAAAAGAAAGGTTGCACTTTTGCCGAATTTTTGCATGATTTTAAACCCTTAGCAAAGGCCAAAGTTTTCCACAGAGTGAGAATTAAATCCATACATTTCAAACTTTTTTTGTGATTTTATTGACATTCTGTTTCATGTTATGGGGAGCATTAAGAATATCTGTTTTGGAAAATTGCTTCCGAGGACTTTACTTTTGTGAAAGCAATGGCTTTGTTGGGGTTCAGTCAGCCCCCTCTAATAGTTGAAGAGTAGAAGGAATATTTCATGAGTCATTCAAGATGAATTGCCATTGTTTTACATAGGAACTCTTGGTTGTTATTGTTAAGAAACTATACTTGAAAGTAATTGCTTACTTTATGTAGCTGTTAATGCTGACATGACAGGCTATTTGTTATCCTTGAAGTTAAGCAGTTGAAAGTTCAATATGTCAGCTGGTAGCATTTTTCTGAAGTACTTGACAAAGCCACTAATTCCCAGTTTGTCTTCACAATTCAGCATCAGACACTTGGATAACCTTTATTTCTTAGTATTTTGTCCTGACCTTTGGTAGATGAAGCCTGTTTAAGTGTCAAGTAATTAACAGTGGATAAAGCATTTTCATAGAAAGCCTATATTATGCAATTCTTTTAAGTCTGACTGTCAGTAAGTTTTGTTTTGTTTTGTTCTCACTTTTGCACACACAGTAGGTCTCAAGTGGTGTAGAAAAAGAACCAGAATCTGGGGTCCTGTTCTCAAAATTGAGAGCACAATTCCATAAAAAGATAAGGCAAATTCCATGATTTTCCTATGTTCAGGAAGGCTCCTACATAGCCTGAGGGCTTAGAGTTTGAAGGTTTAAAATGACTGATCTGTTTACCACAAACGTTGAACATTCTGTGGAATGAAATAGCAGCTTCTTTTTCTCCTTGCTTTTCAAGGCTAACTCACTAAGTGAATATATGCATATATCTGCATCTATGGTTTAAAGTCAATGAGGTTCTTAATGACTTCTTTGCTTCAGTCTTCATCGACAAATGCTCTGACCACGTCACCCAAGTCTTGGAAGGCAGATGCAGGGACTATGAGAATGAAGACCTCGGGCCCACTGTAGGAGAGGATCTGGCTCGAGACCACCTTAAGAACCTGAAGTCCATGGGACCTCAGGAAATCCATCCGCAGGTCCTGAAGGAGCTGGAAAATGAAGTTGCTAAGACACTGTCCATCATATTTGAAAAATCATGGCAGTCAGGTGAAG
>JAOEHY010026171.1:11298-21299 GCA_025447955.1 Psilopsiagon aurifrons
TCAAGGCCAGGTTGGACAGAGCCTTGGGTGTCATGGTTTAGTGGGAGGTGTCCCTGCCCATGGCAGGGGGGTTGGAAGTAGGTGATCTTAAGTTCCTTTCCAACCCTAACTATTCTGTGATTCCATAATGTGTCTTAGCTGGACTGACTTGGAAACTGGTGTTTCAGAGCACATGGGAATCTTTATTGCCTTGAACTCCAGAGGCTAGAGCTCCAGAGGCTCTACATGTAACTTGAACAGATGGCAGTTCTGGATGTAAGGTTCTCATACAAATATGTCAGACATAGGAAAGAGACTTAAGAACATAATATTAGTAATGTCAGTGTGAGCAGCATAAGTGACTCTACTAAGTAATGCTAGGGACTAATCATTATATAAAAGTGTATAAGGTAGCCCATGAAAGTGAATGCAGCTCAGGAAAGTGAATGCAATCCAAGCTAATCAGCTACTCCAGTTTGCTAAATATCAATGAGATTCAAGTTCTTATTAAGTATATTAAAATTATTATGGGTAATAAACATGCCCTAAATCCTGGATGCATTCTTTCTTGGGAATCAATGCTATTACTGAAAGTTTCAAAGCCCTCTGATGAATGAGATATAGTACTCTGCAGTAGAGATCATTGAAACACATGACAGAAAAAAAAAGATTATGTGACAGAAGAATAAATGTCCACAATGATGCTATTTGTGTCTACAGAAACATGTTTTTTTTTTTGATTTATTCAATGGAATTTGTGCATATTTATACATATTCTTATTTGAAACTTAAAATACTTCTTTATTAGAATAGCTTGGAGTGAATAATGCAGTTTTCACCTCTTAACTTTAAACAACCAATGTTTTAGCTAGAAAACAATACATGTAGTTCATTTAATCTAAACCAAAGTAAATGACCTAAGATGACAGACTGCTTGCTGCAGCATACCTCGCACCATTGCTGTAGTGACAGTCAACTGAGTGCAGTTGATCCATTAAAGTTTGGAGGAATGGGTTCACTTCCTCAACTGTAAAAATATTTTTTTTGCCTGAAAAAGCAATTAGTTGTAGAATTGGTTAAGGGCTTTGTTGCACATATAAAGCATTTTATTTTCTGCCCAAAATATTATAAAGGCTCATTTCATTATATGGTAAGGAGAATTCTATGCTCCTTGCACCCTCCTATGCTGTTCAGCTGACTCGGGTGAAACGTGTGAAATGGGAAAACGCCAATTTCATGAAAGATCTTTTACTTGTATTACATAGCCTTTAAAGCATTGTATCACTAAAAATGTGCCCTTCACACAAAGTCTACACAAACTGAAAAAAAAAAGCAGAACTCTGTCTTTTTGTGCAGACACATTAAGTGCCCCTGAAACATGCCGTAAGCTAAGAAATCCAGGGACAGCTCTTCGTATCAACTCCTTAAAATCAAGCAGAAACTCCAAACCTGGTGGCCTTTGAAATGTCTATACGAAAATCAAAGCTGGCATGTTGGCGCTGTCTACCACCTGTGGTGAACTGTGAAAATGCTCAGTAAAAGATTCACACTGTATCCTACCAATTAAAAAGTAAAAGCTCCAGAAGCCACAGATTTGTGGTGCAAATCAACAGGATTTGCCATGGTCTGGCGTACTGCTAGGGGAGTCAGTGTGCAGTGTCTCTAATTGTGAACATGAGAAACTGTTCCAACAAGCATACTATGAGAACTATTGAAGAAAGGCTTTCACATCTAGCTGCTACTGCTTTTTTAGGTATTAATTTGTCATGCATCATTTCCTATTATTTCATGTCATGACATATTCAATTAGGTTTTTTTAAGATATAAGCTGCAACTGCAGATGGCACCGTATGTCACGTTATGTCATATCAGGTGGCAGCATAAGGTAGATGCTTCTTTTAAGCCTTTAGTTTCTTTCAGCAAATGGAACAGTTAGGGACATTCAGGTGAAAGAGGTGAAGAGGGTGGGAAATGAACAAACCACCTTGTGCCTACTGAAAGGGTAGAAAACTCAACTGCATTTGAGGGTTAGATGCCCACCAGGATGTCCTTGCTACATCCCTGTGCTCCCACCATGTGTCTGTGGAGCCCTGGACTTTGTCCCGGTACAAGCATAACTTTGCCTCTTGTCCAGGTTTAAGGCTGGTTTCCTTTTCCTAGGAGCCCTCTTGCTTTGGAGAAGAAAGGCCAAGTTGTGTTTTGAGATTTGTAGGATGAAACTCAACATGGTCCCTTCGTCTGTCCCACTGCTGGGCACCACAGTTCATTTGGATGGGTTCAGTGGTTTTGGCACCCATGTTTTGAGGCTTGAGCTTGCTCAGAAGCCTGGGATATAAAGAGACAGCCACTCATCCGAAACCCAGATCCTGGTTAGAGAAGTGGTGAACTTGGGCTTATACTCCCTCATATCAGGGAATTATCCCTGGTTTTGCCCAGAGATGACCTAATGACCAATACATAAAATGGAAAGTAGATCTGGGACTTCAGTTCTGCCCCTTCACAGGTCAAGCTCCTTCTTCCCTAAATACTTCATACTTCCTGGCTTCGTCATTCCTATCTGCACAAGAATGCAGGGGTTGCATGAGCAAATACATCTACTGTTTCCACTTCTTCTTCTCAGAAATTATATTCAGAAATTATATTCAGATCAAATGAGTATCAACTAACATTCCAGGCCTAGCTGAGAGAGAAAATTGGAATATCCCTGCAATCCCTCTGACCCTTCCTTTTTGTGCAGAGGTCTGACTTTTTTGTTTTAGATTGCAGCAAGCCTTTGGGAAGCCTCCAGATCTTAATGTTTACCAAAGACCAAACCATCAATCTGAAAAATGATGCATCAGGGCTGGTGTCACTGCTTCTTAGCTGTTCATAGTGAACTTCGTGGTGCAGCTTCTTGTCTTTTTCCACTTCTGCATTCCTGATGTGTCAGACCTGTGTGAGAACTGTCAGCCTCTTGTCCTGGCTGATGAGTTTCTGGTCATGCTAAACAGCTATAGGAGAGACAGCCTCTAAGCAGGTGGTTTGCTATATTAATTCTCTCGCAAAACATGCCCTGGGTTCCAGCTGCCATCAAATGCTTCTAGCAAGACTTCTCAACTCATGCACTTTAAGCATATGTCTCTACATAGGTCTCTGGAGATCAGGCACAAGGTATGTCACTGGCTTGATCATCCATGCTGTATGTGAGATGTTTTGTTTGCAGACAAGACTTGAATCTGCTGATGATTCCCTAGAAACAAGCAAAGGACCTTTTGTTTCCAAGTTGCTAGCACTTACAGCTCTCAATGCTGACTTTTTCATTCCTGTGTATTCAAGAGATATGAATAAATGTAAGCTGGAAATCAGAAGCAATAAGGGCCTGTAGCAGCCTTCCTATAAGAATGATGGGAGAAAGCTAATTACTTTCTAGGTGGACCAGAGCAGGAAAAGAATTGGATGCTGTGAGTGCCTGTGATGGCTGGTTCTGCCACTATGACTCATGCATTTCCTTTCAGTGTTGTATTTTCTGTTTAGAGGAGAAAACAGATTCCCTTCTGTTCCCATGTTTTCAAATCGCTAACGTCTTATGAGCCATCATTGCAAGTTGAAGTTGTTGGATGCTAGCCTCCTCCCATCCTTTGCTCTCACCAAAGTGTGTTGATGCTTCATATTTAGATTAATCTGTACAGTTATGCTCAGATGCCACTTTCAGTTACAGTGACTAAGTCACCCACAGTTAATGGTCCACTAATGCTGTCCTACAGTTCCCTCTGTGAGTCCAGAAAGACAGGTTCCTAAACCATCCTCAGTGAAAAGATCAGAGTAGTTCAGCATAATGTGGCATCAAGAACCACAGGAGATGTCCACAGATCTAAAAAGATAACATGAATAAGCAGAGTACCAGTGAAGGACCATTAAATCGATTGTGACTTTGTAGTGTGATTAAAATCAGTTGGACAAGGATAATCCATCTGTGCTGATGCAAGACAACTATTCATCTGAGTTAATGGTGTGTTAAAGAGCACGCCACATTTTCATCTTCTAGGAACACAAGAATATTTCATTCAGACAAGAGGGCTGTCTAGTCCTGTAACTCTGTCTCTGACAGTAACCAGCAGTGGTTACATAGAAGGAGGATATATCTATGGGTGAGCCAAGAAAAGAAACAGCTGAACTGAGTCCCAGCAACAAAACTGAGACTTTATTCAAGTTAATGGAAAATGTGGATTTCCATGGGGCTTGGATTTCAAAACAGATTTTCTCCCTTTGAATTTTTCACGGCAGACATGTCTGTTTCTATTAAATTTCTTAGAATCAAAGGCTACTTATTTTTATCCCTCTAGGTTCTGCTCTCCTATTAAGAAAATCACCAGTGCCAGTGGTGCCAGGATTTTAAAGGTCTACAGGCTCAGGCTGTCTGTATATAAAACCAGCTTGCTTTTATTGCAGTCTGAGACTGCAAGTGCCATTCAGTTAGCTGATGAACTAATGTAGTCTCATGTGTGTCCACTTAAACCTGAAGACAGCAAGAGTTCAGTGATGCTGTCATGGTTTAATCCCAACTGGTAACTCAGAACCATGCAGCTGATCTCTCACTTTCCCACTTTTCCCCCCCAGCTCCCAGAGGGATATGCCTGTATACTAGTGCCTGAGTATCGGGGCACTGTATGAATCCTGGCTCTCAGAAAAAACTGTGAATTTGGGTCTCTGGGGGACATGAACCATTTTTATGAGACCAGGAATTGGTGAGGCTGAGACAATGTCCCAGTCTGCTGCAGCAGCCAGTATGGAAACAAGGAGGAACAGTTTTGGGACTTGCCAGGATCTGCTTCCTTCGTTTTAACTGCTTTTTACTGAAGGACGGTAGAGTCGGAAGTCCTACTAGGTGTTTCAAGGCACAATTTGAGACAAAACTGGCAACCAGTTATCCTTGTGCTTTGCTTTACTCTTTTGTTTTGCTGTGCCAGTTGTGCCAAACCTGTTTCCTGAGAGTCAGGTGGCTTGTGAATGTCTCCTACTATCTTCAGGATCCAGACTATGAAGTTTCCAGTAAACTTTGTAGCAAAGTTTGAGGTACTTTTATTAATATAAGAAATGTTATATTCAATGGTGTCGTGAACTCCTTTCCATCTTGTCATTTTGCCTGGAGTAGCACTGTAACGGAATTGATGGCTTCAATTTTTTCTGAAATTGGTGCTTTTTTACATCACTTAACTCTAACCTTAGACCAGAATTAGGCTTTTGGCCTGATTCTGCAGTGACTGAAACTTACATTTAAAGTTAAAACACTCATTAGCCTTGACATATCAAAATCCTCTAAAGTAGAGTGGTGGTGGGCTGCATTCATGGAGTCATAGAATAGATTCATAAAATGGTTTGGGTTGGAAGTGACCTCAAAGATCATTTAGTTCCAGCCCTCCTGCCATGGGCAGGGACACCTTCCACTAAACCAGGTTTCTCCAAGCCCCATCCAACCTGGCCTTGAACATTTCCAGGGATGGGGCAGCCACAGCTTCTCTGGGCAAACTTTGCCAGTGTCTCACCCTCATACTGAAGAATATCTTCCAACATCTAATCTAAATGTACCCTCTATCAGCTTAAAGCCGTTGCCTCTTGAAAGGGTCTAGTGGATATCTTCCTCCATGGTCGGATGATCTGCTATAAAAGGCTAAGCCGTTACAGTAATAAAGGACGCTTTCTCTATGCAGAAAAAGTTCTAAGAAACCCAAGAGAAAGCCAGATCCCAGACACACCTGGGGACTGGAAGACTGATTCAGACAGTGCTTTTCTGAAACCTTGATGTAGAAAACACCTGTAAAATAAAGCAATGCTTCAGACTGACGACATTATATTTTTACAAACCTGTAAAGATAGCATCTTATGAATTAACAAAGGAACTGCATGTGCATGAGAGGTATAACAGATAGGTGAATCACACCATGATCTGGTAGAATCTGAGTTGCAGGAGAGGGATAGGCCCAACATATTGGAGAACAATATTCACTTTAATGGAGACAACTAAGGAAAATGTATACAGCCTCTTTTAGTGTTCGAAGTGCTTGGGACAGCTTACATAGTGCATGTTCACAGTCATGGGTTGGCTGTCCAGTTCTGCCATGCTATACCTTTTTCAGGCAGTAAAAGTGTAAGTTGCCGGTGAGGATGAAAAATGAATGAGCACGTCTAAGAGATGATACATCTAACTCAGCTGATAAATGAAAGGATCCTGCAGCTCTGCAGCACAACACGTGTTGACATGAAGGAGCAAAAAATGTATGTTCAGTAATTCATATTAGCATCTTGATGCCCAGTTCCTATAAATATTATAGCAGGCTGAAATGTGGACAGTTTCTTTTATATACCATCAAATATAAATTTGTCTTTTCCAATCTGGATATCAAAACCAAATTATCTGCTTATGTGAAAAGGTGTGATTCAGAAGCAATTACTGTTTTTATTTGCTGTTTCAGTAGTTATATTAAGGATACTTGGGCCTGCCAGAGAAGAAGGCAATTCTATCTAGCAGTGAAAAAGGTCTCTGGATGTATTTTTTTCTTTGTGCATATCAGAATTAATGGTGGTGATTCATGAGGGTCACGCTTTTAGACATTTTCTTTAATAATGATAGATGTCAGATTGATCTGAAAGGGAATATTGAAGGAAAGAAGTGGAGAATGGTTCATTACAGGTTATTATGCAGTTGTTCTTGGAGAAGAGAGCAGGTAATGATCTTACAGTACCAAGATAGTCGCAGACCTCTTATTATTTTTTACAGAGTTTTCATAGAATTGAGGCTGATCATTTTCAACCTGGAGAAGAGAAGGCAGCATGGAGACCTCAGAGCAGCCTTCCAGTATCTGAAGGGAGCTTATAAGGATGCTGGCGAGGGACTCTTCATTAGGGAATGTAGCAGTAGAACAAAGAAGAGTGAGTTTAAACTTAAACAGGAAAGTTTAGGTTAGATATAAGGAAGAAGTTCCTTACTGTGAGGGTGGGGAGCCACTGGAACAGGTTGCCCAAATAAATGGTAAAAGTTCCACCTCTGGCAGTACTCAAGGCCCGGTTGAACAGAGCCTTGAGCAGCATGTTCTAGGGTGAGGCATCCTTGCCCATGGCAGGCGGTTTGGAACTAAATGATCTTACGGTTATTTCCAACCCAAGTTGTTCTAGAATCCTGTGATTCTCATGGTGCCTGTCACTAGCGTAAAAAAGAAACAAGCTTGGAGTATCTCATACAATTTCCAGTTGCCACAGACTGAGAAATTAGTTTTCAATTATTCCTTAAATAGCAAAACAAAACAAAAAAATCCTATTTAATGATAGAAAAATGAATGCCTTGTCATCTATGGCTTCCATGAATAATTGCAAATATAAATAATAAGCAACACTGCAGTCTAAATACTGATTTGTATTTAAAACTGGGACTCTGAAATGCAACTCCTTGATGTACCCTGGTGTACACATTAGTCTCACATATTCAGAATTCAAATTATAGAATTGAGTAAACCTACACTTTTGAGCCTGAGAGCAAGATGCTGAAAAATTTGCATGTCCAGGATATCCCTGCAAATAGTAGGCAAGTGAGAGGGAGTTTCACAGTTGCAGCCAGGGAGGAAATGCTCTATGGAAACAAATGGCTGTATTTCTGAAGACCAGTCTTCAGCTCAGATGCATAGCTGCTGCCTCTAGGTTGAAGAAATATAAGGATCTGGATTTTATACTCTGAAGCATAAGGTCTTTTGCAAACACTGCTTAAAATCTATGAAGAGTTTTGGGTCACATTCAGTCCCTAAATAGTCAAATATACACACAACTCTGACTTCAGTGGAAATTTCACACTTGTTCCTCAGGAAAGTCTTAGAGTTGCAATTTAATATGCTTTCTGGCATTTTAGACTCCTCTTTCCTGTAGAAGTAAGAGGTTTCACACATCAGAGATCATTCCCAGCCCCGGCATGCCCTGGTGACCGCTGCCTGCCAAGTTCATTCACTGATCACCAGGGAGCAATATACCTTCATGGAGTCTGCAGATCTAATTTTCCAAAATAAAACCTTACAGATTCAGATATGAGTTGAAATGAAGAAGCATTTATTAGTTATGCCTTTTATTAAATATTTATTGGGAGCTATAACTTTGACTGGTATTTTAGGTACAGTACTCGGAGATTTATTTCTCTTTTTCCTATTTTGGATTACTAACACAGATGTACTTTCATGGGTTTTGAATTAGCTATCCTGACTCTGCACTAGCATCAATCACATTTCTCCAGAAAAAGCTTCCTGGAGTGATTCAACTGGACATTTATGTCCCTTTGTAGCATGATATGTTGTTCCGATGAAGGCTAACGAGCCTCTAGATGCTGCATGTTTCTACCTGGGATAAGTCAAGGCTTTCTAAAGTTACAGTTCCACATATTTTCCTTTCCCAAACAAACTTAACAATAATACCAAGTGACAAACTCCAGCACAGTAAAGAGTTTCAGTTTCTTGCAAGTGGTCTCTTTTTTTCGCACTATCCTTTAATCTATACGGCCAGTACAGTCTGGCAGATACTCAGCTATCCAGATATAGATGTCTGTTTTAGGGTGAGCTGAACTACTCCTGAGGCCCTATTTGCCTTGATTAGCTCTCCATGGACTGAAATGGGAGCTTAGCCATCAGGCTTATATTTAGAAACTACACACAGTAAGCTAAATCTCACCCCAAGTGTTCAAGGTTAGTTTTCATCACTGGATTCGGTTGCCCACACGTGTCAGGTGCCATGTGAAATGCCCCTGGGGATCTCGCCTGGAGCCTAAGGGCCATTCCAGAATGGTGGACTCTCAGAAGTTCAATCCCATACCACCCAGGCTTTATTTTTATGGCATAAGGTATCAGCATTCAGAGACCTGAATTCTGCTGTTAAATCCCATGTTGATCATGCTGCTCCAGAAAAATAGACCCTTGAAGTAGATGCTGTTCTTCAGTCACTTGACAGAATAAAATATGTACCATGTATTTGGCAACTTTTTCATACTAAATACCTTACTACTTTCTTTTTTTTTTCCCCACTGTCTTATTTTTAATAATGCATTAACTTTGAACATACTCCTGCTTTTTTCTTTTTCTCATTTTTTTTGTTGTTTTTGATTTATCTACATTGTGGTTATTTGTTTTGTGGCCAATAACAGGAATATTCTCCTAAAATTCAACAGAAGCTGCCTTATTTTTTAGAACTATGTATTTTTGAAATGTGTTTGGATTTTTTGCTGATGTTATTATAGCTCTTTACTTAGCATGATGCTTTTCATTCCACTAATAACTGCTCTCCTGCCAGATGAGCTAATTTTGCATAAATGAGTGTGTAATAACAGACTCATTTCAAAAATAGTAAAAATCCCTTCACTTTTAAAAAAATGGATTAAATGATGTTGATTGCTTACATTTTATGCATTAAAATTAATTGATATAAATGCATTTATTCCTTCAGTGCAGCAGAATGGACAGAAAGCTATTGCAGTTATTTGGTGATACGAGGTAGTATCACAGTTCATTTCTGCCCTTTTATAGAACTGCCTGAAAGTTTTTTCGGTAAGAATGTCACTTATTCCTGAGGAAAGTTTCCTAAGGACATGGAGGTAAATTTTTGTTATGGCTGAATTTTATCTAGTGTCTCATGATCTGTGAGAATTTCATGTATTGTCTCCAGATCTGAGAACTATCCTCTAGTTATGATTTTCATACAAACAATTATCTATATCTAAATGATCATTTAGGTGACTGATCAAAATTTTCTTGATGGGTTGGTATTTATTGGACTGTTTTTGTTGATGTATAAACCAAGACACTCTCACTGTGATGATAAGCTTTATTCGTGACTTGTTGATATAAAGCTCATACATGTTTTTTCATGGGACCTAAGAAGAGATTTTGGAGAGCACCAGAGCTGAAAGCTCACATCTAGTCCAAAGATGTGAGGTTGCTAATGTCATAGAATCATAGAATAGTTAGGGTTGGAAAGGACCTTAAGATCATCTAGTTCCAATCCCCCTGCCATGGGCAGGG
>JAOEHY010026172.1:0-16908 GCA_025447955.1 Psilopsiagon aurifrons
GAGTTGCATTCTTTCAATTCTCCTTCCCATCCCTCCAGGAGCAGAGGGAAGAAAAGGGGAGGTGAGTGAACAAACTGGGTGGCTGATTTATGGCTTAAACCACGACAGATGGTCTCGGACCTAATCGTCTGCTAGAGTGGACCCAAAGCCTTCATTCTCACCATCCCAAAAGGAATGTGGGTGCCAATGTGGGTGTAAATTTTCTCTCCCAAGTAACAACTGATAGGATGAGAGGAAATGGTCTCAGTTTACACCAGGTAAAGTTCAAATTGCATATTAGGAAATATTTCTTCACTGGGAAGGATGTCAAGTGTTGGAACAGGCTACCCAGGGAAGTAGTGGAGTCACCATCCCCGGATGTATATAAAAGATGTGTAGATATGGTTCTTGGGGACATGGTTTAGTGTTAGACTTGGCAGTGCTGGACTAGAAAATCTTAAAGGTCTTTTCCAACCTAAATGATTCTATGAGTCTAGGAAAGAATTGCCTAAATATGAACATTACCACCATGCTAAGTACTACTTTGGTATACATTATTTTGACACCACACAAGTTACTCTGTGATTATTTATTATTGTGGCTAAATACTCTGTCAGTAACAACACAGTGCCTACAAACTTGAAATGTGGGCAGACAGAGCCCTCAGTTTCGAAGAAAGAGCAAAAGGACATTTTGCACTATCCCTGGTAAGTAAGGTTAATGTTATAGTCAAAAAGTTAGGGGAAGTAATATGATTTTTTTCTACTGGAGTCTCTCATATCTCATTAGCAATATCTTATCCGATTAGCACATTGGCAACATTCCTTTGTATTGCTTTAGCATTCATATCATATCAGAATATTTTGTTGCTAATACAATATTGCAGTCGTACCATATTAGTGACTTTTCATATCAGATTACTGAGATAGGATACTAATAAGACATTCCAATTCAATTAGTAAGGTAACAGAATTCCCTTCTTTCCAAGTCACTTCCAGCTTTGCTCCTAAATATAAGCTGATACGCATCACTAGAGTAATCCTTTTAACATCTCAAAAGAACATTGCCCTTCAGAAATCATGTTTGTAGAAAGAAAGAATTAGTAATAGAGCCAAATGTTTTTATCCTGCAAAACTCTGTGATCTTTCCATTTCTAGAGATTCTGAAGGAAAGAGAAAGCTCTTTAATTAGGTACAGGCCCACTGCCTTAGCTGACATGTAATGCTATTTTCTGAGATTAATATTGTGAAGTGGAAATCAACAGGATGAAACTTTCAGGTGGTGTGTTACAACTAGAATAGAATTGCCGACTTGTTTTTATTAGATTTCTTTCCCACCTGACAAATCCTGTTTAGAAAACTTCTGCTGAAGAATCCAACAAATCATAATGATCCAAATTGTGAGAATCTGATAATATTTTGCCTTTATAAGTACTGATAGAGTCTCAGCACATGTGTACAGTGCACAACAATTTAGACTCAAGCCTGCTGAGTAATGCAGTTTGAAGAGTAGGAATGCACTTTGATAAAAACCAAATACACCTAGGATTCAAGTGATGCAGGTTGGATTACTAACTTTGCTATTACCTTAAGTTAAACTGTACGCACCACAAGCATTAATGTACTGTGAGTGAGGAGGGACTTCAGTAATTGTTTCTTCTCAACCTTCTCCATTAGTTAGCAGTTATGATAAGTGATCCCAGCTCTATGACACAATGCCTGTTATGTGCTGTACAGCACTCTTCCCCTTCTTATGGTGTCGGTTGCAACTATGTGTGCTTCAGCTGCATTCTAATTGTACATTACAGATACAGATGTTGACTTTCCTTCAGAGTATTCACCAGAGTTTTTACAGACTGAGGATAGGATGATGTGTTGAAATAAAAGTATTCCCCCAGATGTTCATTCAACTCCAGACACATTCCCATTGTTTTTCCTAGCTGAAATTCATGGCCATGTGTTGCATTTTCTTCCTCTGAATGCATTCTATCAAGGGCCAGGTCTGTAGGCATCATCTGAGATATGTCTGCAGTCAATAAGAAAATACTATAAACCAAATTCATTTCTTATGTTGTCTATGAAGTAGAAGATGATTTACAGCATCTCCCTGTCTCAAAGCAGTAATGAAATGTATGAATGAAATGTTAGCTACCTTTATTACATTGTAAATATGCTGTACATGCTGATTATTAACCTCAGGAAGTGAATTACACAGACAACATATACTAGCAAATTGAACAGTATCTCTGCTTAGGTCTTCCCAAATTAAAATGGTATTCATTAAAAAGTCTCAGACGTATTCCTGACGTAATATGGCATCATGATAGTTCTGTTTATAAGCCTTTGTCAAAGTCACTGTAAGTCATGAGTAGAAGTTAGCTGAGTTTTATCTGCTGTCAGCTGGATTCTCTGTATAATACAGTCAGAAGCAGAACATGCATTGGATTTCATTATAGAAGGATAATGTATTTGGACTCTAACTTCTATTAATACTGGAGGCATTAAATATTAGTTAATATAGACTTGAAAATTTCAAATTAATGTAAAGTTACTAGGATTATAAATTATTCTGCTGTTATTACTATTGCTATTATTTCTTCATGCAGATTCATTATATCTGTGGTTCTTCAGACTCTTCACATATTCCACACTGGACAAGTTGCCAGCTTCATGCAAAGCACACATCTTCCAGGTCCATCTTCTTTCACCTGGGATGTCTAACCATAGTGCTACAGCCACCTCTTTTTTGCTTCCTTTTTTATTCTTTTTTTTTTAATCTACCTAAGTGCCAAATTCTTTTTTGTATAACAAGTTAACAAAAATAATGTATCATAATTTTAACTGTCAGGTTATTCATTCTTTAAGTCGACTCCTTAGAGTCAGTGTGTTGCTAGTCAGGATAATTCTCAGAACTTGGAGAATATTCAAAATTTATCTTTTTCATTAAACAAGTGATCAATTATTAAAGGTACAACATGGATGTCTGAAAAATAAAAAAGTTTAATTTGCATGAATTTGTCTGATTGGAAGACTCTTGCCTACAGGCAATATTTTCTTCAGCATTAGGGGAGGACAAAGGTACTCAGGTCAAGTCATGGGGCTCAATTTAGTTGCCTATACTTGGGTGTCCAAAGATAACCTGTCCAAAGATATCAGTGACTCAAACCTGGAACTTGATACCCACACTGCACCTGAGCCAAACTGGACCAACATCTGCAAAAAAATGCAGATGTTGACTGTCAAATCGTAGAATCTCAGAATCAAGGATCAGCTGGGTTAGAAAAGACCTTCAAGATCATCAAGTCCAACCATTCCCTCAGAACTGTCACGCTCACCACTAAAGCATGTCACTAAAGGCCTTGTCTACATGGTTTTTTGAACAACTCTCCAGATAGTGATTCTACCAGCTCCCTGGCAAGCCTGTTCCAATGCCTGATTATAATAGATCTGGTTGACAATAAAGGCACCTAAGTCAAGCCTCTGCAATTTTTTCAGCTAAATATCCTTCCAGATTCTGCGTTGACCAGATTTCCACTAACTGTAATGGGTGCTTAGACACTGATTTTTCCTACAGTATGTTTTGCTTAAATTTTGGCATCTATATCTTCCAGCAGATGTACTCCTAAAAGTATAAGTTTCTCAGCGAAGAATAGAAAAATAGCCTGATAGTCCAAAAAATAAACTTTGTACAGTACATTTTAAGTCTTGGAAATGTTAATGTCAGCAAAAAAACCCTCCTGATTTATTGTAGTAAGAGACCACAAAATAATCACAGAGTTTGCTTTCTATTTGAAGGAATATTCATGAAAAAAATCCATTATTTTCATATCCCTAATAATTATATTCTTCTAAAGTCAAATTTTCCCCAGTAGGCTTAATGGAGGGTGGAGGATAATTTCTTTATAGTATAAAGTGTTATAGACTTAGGTTAGATAACTGCCCTAATTTTAGCTATCCATTGGTGGATATAATTCCATGGAGAACTTGGTAATGAGTAGATTTCTTAACTCCTTCTACAAAACAGGCTCCATTTTAATGTTGCGCTGAAAATATTATATCAATGCCATTATTAGCTACTAAGAGATGTAACCAACCAAATAAGCTGAAAATAAAGTTTATAATGTGTTCCAAAGTCAAGAAGAAAATATTATTTTCCTGCCATGGGAGATTTGGAACTTTTGGGAAAAAATTCCTTAAAAAAAAAAAAATAGAAAAAGAATAGTTAAGGAAATGAAGAAACAAACAAACAAACAACAAAAAAAAAAAAACAAAAAACAAAAGCTCCAACCAACAGTTATTATTTAATTTTTAAAAAAAAAAAAAAAAAAAAATATGGAAAAAGATATGCTCTTTAATTTAAACCCCCCCGAGAAACCTATTTTCTTCTATTTTTCTTTTCACTTTTAACTGAAGTTTACGTTTTGTAGCAACTGTCCTTTCTAATGTAAGGACAGAAAAAAACCCTGAAAATTCATAGATAAAATAAATAAAATAAAAAGATACAATAAAAATTTATTACTTGCTTGTTTGATGTGACTTCATTACTCAGATGTTCATAAAGCTATTTTTTAGTTGTTCAAGAATAGCACATTAAAATTAATTGGTTATTTTCAGTATTTTTTTAATCACAGTAATAGCACAAATACCTATAATATATATGTTGGATAGACCAGACATGATTGTTTCTCACATGTGATAATACCTTGAAAAAGGATAAAGCCAGTAAGAAACCTGTTAGCACCAGAATTTCTTGTTGCATTTTTCTAAAACTCTTGTTGTTTATATCATTTTGCTCCATAGGATTCACTAAAAAAACTAATAAAACTTCTATTTAACTTCAGCATATTTTCTTTTGAAATCATTCTCATAAATACCATCTTCACATATTCTGTTTTCAAAAACAATGAAGCTTTTGTAAATATGCTGTACAAACTATTATCACAGATTCAGAGCAGTCCTGCAGAGAAGGACTTGAGGGTGTTGGTCAATGGAAAAATGAACATGAGCCAGCAGTGTGAGCTTGCAGCTCAGAAAGCCAACCATATCCTGGGCTGCATCAAAAAGGAGCATGACCAGCAGGTCGAGGGAGGTGATTCTATCCCACTACTCTACTCTTGCGAGACCTCACTTGGAGTATTGTGTGCAGTTCTGGTGTCCTCAACATAAAAAGGACATGGAACTGTTTGAACAGGTGCAGAGGAGGGCTACAAGGTTAATCATGGGACTGGAGCACGTCCTATATGAAGATAGGCTGGGAAAGTTGGGGCTGTTCAGTGTGGAGAAAAGAAGGCTGCGTGGAGACCTCACAACAGCCTTCCAGTATCTGAAGGGGCCCTATAGGGATGCTGGGGAGGGACTTTTCCTTGGGGACTGTAGTGAGAGAAAAAGGGGTAATGAGTTCAAACTTAAACAGGGGTAGTTTAGACTCGATATGAGGAAGAAATTCTGAGGCACCGGAATGGGTTTCCCAGGGGAGTTGTGAATGCGCTGTCACTGGCGGTGTTCAAGGCCAGGTTGGACATAACCTCGAGTGATATGGTTTAGTGGGAAGTGTCCCTGTCCATGGCAGGGGAGTTGGAGCTGGATGATCTTGAGGTCCTTTCCAACCCTAACTATTCAATGATTCTATATCTTGCCCTGGAAGGTGAGAAACCAGCACAGCTCAAAGAGCTGGTAGTTCTAAGATCACTTCTACCTTTGTTTTGCAAACTAACTTACCTTTATATCACTTTCTCCCTTCGCTTTGTTCTTTGATAGTGAATGCTCTGCATTGCCTTTATTATCTATGCCAAAGAAAAATTTTCCTCATGTACTGTTAGGAATTAGCATGTGTCTATGTTATCCCTGAAGATCCCGCCTAAGAATCATCACCAAAGGGTTTTACTGGTTTACTGGGAATTGGAGACACTAATGCGGTAGGGGCAGCTAAGGAGCAAAATAGGTAGAAAAAAACAAACTGCTAAAGTGGGTACAAGAATTTCTAAAATGTATTTAACAGGAATGTTGCAAGTTGATGATTTATTGTCCTATTTCTCTATATTCTCATGACTTATCCTCCTGTTTTTAGAGGCAACATTTGCTTTGTCATAAAAATCCTTGATGTTTTGTCTTCTGAGTTCTCAAACTAAGAAGTATGGCAGTTGTGAATTCATCATGCCATGCCTGATGACAAATCTCCAAAGAAATGCATTCTTTGGGTGAGAAACTTAATTTTAGTTATCTCTCTATTTATTAATTTACTTATAAGTACAGCACCTTATTATTATAATTATTACTTTACGTAGAAGTTTTCTGTGGGATTTGAAATAGCTTTTATGTGGTTTCAAAATTATTCAGGATAAAAGAATTCAAAAGCATCTAAGTTATATAAATATGTATAGAGGGATACAAGCTGTTTGTATGCACAATAGGATGGTAATAAAAGCAGTCTGTAAGCTTCTTCCAGTAGCAATCTCTTATAACCACCCACTGTTTAGTCATTTTGTAATAATGTGATGGATGAAAATGTTTCAAAGCTGCAATACGAAATAGATCTGCTCGAATTGCATCTGCAGATAGTGAAATAATGCTGCAAAAATATAGATAATAAAGTGTCCATTCAATATCTCTAACCACAGATACCCTGAGAAAGCAAATTCTGTAAGTTAGTATGTGGTACCCTGCAGCTGGTGATAACTTTGTCTAATTTAGACTAGAAATCTAAACCTAAGTGTTCCCTTCCCCAGTTACAAGAAAAACTATGATTTTCTGGTACATTCTCCTCTGTTAAATCCTCAGCCAGATTCTTTAGCCCTAACTATACATCTGAAGATGTGGTATAAGGAGCACCTGCAAGCTGTGTCAACTTGATATGGATTATTTGTAGCTCCGTATTATCATTTTTCCTGAGTTATAAAGACTAATGCAGAATGATATCAAACACTAGCATTTTTATTTGCATTCACTTTAAAGAGATATAAACTGGCCCAAAGTCTCCAGCTGAGTTCTGTTAACTCAAGCAGTCTTAACCTGCCATAGTACCTTAAGCACTATGGAAAGAAATATAATTAATGTATTAATCTATGAGACTGGACAGAGATAGGTCCTTAGATTTGTAAAGCTGCACTTCTGAATTGGGTTTAGCAACTGTAATGAAAAGTTTTCATTAGGTATCTTTTACTAATTAAGGGAGCTAAAGACACGGAAAAGGATTTACAGGAAGACATTCTATTCCCAGTGAGTTTGGTAAAACCTAGAAGCTTAAAAAGGAATACCTGCCTCACCCTGGTGTAGCTTCTGAGATGAGAAAATACCATAATATCAGAATTACGTTGGAATATATCAGATGTTTGTAAGAAACAATTTCCTGTATGGTTATTTCTTACAGCTGAAAACTGAACGTGCTTTTACACAATAATAGCAATTATTAAACATAGAATCAGCTGGGTTGGAAAAGACTTTTAAGATCATCAAGTCCAACAATTACCCCAGAACTGCCACGTTCACCATTAAACCATGTCACTGAGGGCCTTGGTTTCTGTAGACTTGCATGGACGGTGATTCCACCAAAACCATGGGAAGCCTGTTCCAATGCCTGATAAGCCTGTCTGAGAGGAAATGTTTTCTAATATTCAATCTAAACCTACATTGGTGCAGCTTGAGACTATTTCCCCTTGTCCTATCACTTCTTATCTGGGACGAGAGACCTATTCCACTTCACTACAACCTCCTTTCAGGGAGTTATAGAGAGCAATAAAGTCCCCCCTGATCTTTTGCTTCTCCAGACTAAACACCCCCAGTTCCCTCAGATGTTCCCTATAACACTTACTCTCCAGATCCTTCAACAGCTCCATTGCCCTTCTCTGGCCCTGTTCCACCACCTCAATGTCTCTCTCGTAGTGAGGGGCCCAGAGCTGAAACCAAGATTCGAGACGCAGCCTTAGCAGATCCCTGTGCATGGGAATGATCACTGCCCTGGCCCTGCTGCCACACTATTGCTGGTACAGGCCAGGAAGCTGTTGGCCCTCTTGGCCACCTGGACACAAACTGCTCACATTCGGTCCTGTCAATCAGCAGCCCCACGTCCTTTTCTGCTGAGCAGCTTTTCAGCCACTTTTCCCCATGCTTGAAGCATCGCATGGGGTTGCACAAGTGCAGGGCCTGGCATTTTGCCTTGTTGAACTTCATGCATTTGGCCTTGACTCACAGATCCAGCCTGTCCAGATCCCTGTGAAGAGCTTTCCTATCCTTCAGCAAATCAATGCTCCTATCCAAATTGGTGGTGTCTGCAAACTTACTGAGGGTGCCCTCGATCCCCTCATACAGATCATCAATGAAGATATTAAGCAACACTGACCTTAACACTGAGTCCTGAGAAACACCGCTAGTGACCAGTTGCCAGCTAGATGTGACACCATTTACCACCACTCTTTAGGTTCTGCCATCCAGCCAGTTTCCAACCCAGCAAAGAATTCACCTATCCAGGCCATAAGCAGCCAGTTTCTCCAGGAGAACACTGTGGGGGACAATGTAGAATGCTTCACTAAAATCGAATAGATAATGTCCACAGCCTTTCCCTCATCAATTAGGCAGATCACCTCATGGTAGAAGGAGATCAGGTTGGTTAAGCAGGACCTGCCTCGTGAACCCTTGCTGACTGGGCTTCATCCCTTCATTTTTCCGCACGTGCTTTATGATCTCACTTAGAATCATCTGCTCCATGACCTTTCCTGGCACTGAACTCAGGCTGATAGGCCTGGATTTTCCAGGGTTCCTTCCTGCCCTTTTTATAGAGAGGTGTCACATTGGCCAACCTCCAGTCCTCTAAGACCTGCCCATTAGTAGACCAAGACTGCTGATAGATGAGTGGCTTTGCCAGCTCTTCTACCAGTTCCTTCAACACTCTTGGTTGTAATTCATAGTCCATAGTCCCATAGACTTGTGTAGCTCTGAGTAGATCAGGAGGTTGCTAAGCATTTTTTCCTGAATTATGGGGACTTCAAACATCTCGTCATCTCTGCCACCCAACTCAGGAAACTGAGCAACCTGAGGAGGCTGGTGTGACTATTAAGGACTAAGAAAAAGGCAGCATTAAACACCTCATTTTTTCTCTCATCTTCCGCCACTAGATTTCCCCTAGTATCCAATAGAGAATGGAGGTTCTCCTTGGACCTCCTTTTATTGCTAATATATTTGTAAAAGCACTCTTTGTTATCTTTTATGGCAGTGGCCAGATTTAGTTCCAGCTGTGCCTTCACCTTTCTGACTTTCTCTCTACATAATCTAACAACATCCTTGTATTTTTCATGGGGTAGCTGTCTCTTCTTCCATAGCTGATAAATTTTCTTTTTTAACCTGAGTTCCAGCAGTATCTCTCTTTTCAACCAGGCTGATCTCTTCCATGCTGGTTTGATTGTCAATACATGGGGACTACGTGCTCTTGCACCTTAAAGATTCCATTTTTGAAGAGCGTCCAACCTTCCTGGACCCCTTTGTCTTTCAGTTATGTTTCCCAAGGACTTCTGCCAACTTAGCATCCTAAGTGAGCCAGAGTCAGCCCTCTGGGAGTCTTAGGTGGAGCTTTTGCCAATCTTCTTCCTGACTTCTCTAAATACTGAAAATTCAATTGTTTTGTGATCACTTTGCCCAAGGCATCCTCCAATCACCACTAGTGATTGGACTAGTCCTCCTGCTTTCAAAAAGCAAATCTAACCAGACATCACTAGCCAACAGGTTAGGAAGTCATCTATCACATCCCTCCAAGAACCTCCTGGATTGTTTCATCTCTCCTGTGTTGTACTTCCAGCAAACATCACATAGGTTGAAGTCGCCCATGAGAACATGGGCAAGCAGTCATGAAACTTCTCCCAGTTGTTTGAAGAACACTTCATCTGTAGCTTTATCTTGGCTGGATGGTCTATAACAGACTTCTACCAGGACATCTGCTTGGTTGGACTTTTGCTTCATCTTCACTCACAAATATTCAGCCTTCTCACTCACAACATTGAGTTCAAGGCAGTTGATGAGCTTTCTCACATATAACCCAACCCCACCAACTCTTTTTCCTTGATTATCCCTTCTGAAGAGCTTGTAGCCATCCACTGTAGCACTCCAATCACTCTAACACATTTCTGTGTTGGTGTTTATGTCATGATTTCCCAGCTGCACAATGGCTTCCAGCTACTCCTGGTTGTTGCCCATGTTGCAGCCATTGGCATAAATGAATTTAAGTTGAGCTGTGAATCTAGACTCCAACAGTAGCATGCTACCTTGTGGCTAATTTTAATGAGCTTGGCACTATTCATATAAATAGAAAAAAATATATTTAGAAACTGAACACCCCATCAACCAACTAAACATAAAATTATGAAACAAAAAGCAAAACCTACAAAAAATAATACAAAAGACTTTAAAGAAGTATCAGACTTCATTTACATATCCAAAGACTCTGGAGAGGATGAATTAGTGTTTTATCTTTTTAGTGGACAACTACTGTAATCTGGTAGAATGACCTTTAGCTTAGCTTATGCACCTCAGTATCAGGAAATGCCTACATTTGCTGTCAGTATTTTGGCCCATGGGAGGCACAAACTTTTAGACAGAGTTTAAAGGTGTAAAACAAACACCGTTTTAAGTTCTACAGTACACAACCATGGCTAAAATGTAATTAGCAAAAATGCTGGGCAAGAGCGTTGTGTGACCAGAACTATTCAATCAGAAAGTGCTGATTGAACATATATAATCACAATCAAAGCCTTTATTTAAATAGGGGTTACAGTCCTAATAAAACACAAAGGGAAATAGGGGCAGAGGGCTTCTAGACAGGTAATGAAAGAAAAAATTAAACTCATCCAATTACATCTGGGGAAAAATCCATTACCTATAACAGTGAGAGGACAGCCCCAGGAAAATTCAGATGCAAAACTAATAATGAAGGCACAGTGTCCTTTCAACAGATTCTAAATGAGCTCTAATTTTCTTACATCCACCATTCCCAAACTATATAAATTTCAACTAAGCAGAAAAAAAGTGACATGCTAGCACAATTGTTATTCCAAACAGGCACAGCTGCTTGCTCACCTTAATTAGACCTAATCCCAAAAGGGAACCAATCTTTCCCTATTTTCTTCGATGAGCTCACCTGATTTACCTCAACTTTTCTTTTCTAATAGGTTTTGCCCTAACCTTTCAGCTATTGTCATTTCAGAAATTCTAATGGGAACTGAAGAGCTGCAGCTCCCTTGTGCCAAACTGTTTTATCTTTGTTTTTTTTTTTTTTTTTTTAAGTGATTTTTTCCCAAATGTCAAAATCTCACTGAGATGAAGAGTCATTTGGAGATGTGATGGGATGTTGGGAGACGCTGAGAAAAAAAGGGGGAAAAACCGAACATGGTGGGTGATTTTTTTAAAAAAAATCTATGATTCTGGGTCAAATCAAGAGCTTGCCTCCAACAAAGCCTCTAAGACATTAAGGCAAGCAGAAAAGGCTAAGGCTAGCAGTATCTAGCCCCTGCTTGCTGTGGTAATGCACAATTTCTCTGTGTCTGCGTCAGTGACAGTTATGGGCACAATAACCACAGAAGTAAGTATAATGCAGGGATCTTATATACAGGTATATATCTTTCATAACATATCTTATAATACAGCTTATCTCTTATTTTTGTGGACCTCCACAGCAAGTTAAGTAATTATATCTGAAGAATGTAACTTTTCCATTAGTGTTCTAGATGAGAAGGAAAATATGAGAAGTAGAATGTCTTCAATCCTATCTTTCCTCTTCACCATGTTCTCTTTGTTAGCTTCATCCATTCACAAGTTTTTCCACCAAAACTGGCAACACCTCCCCCCACCCCCACCCCCATTTTACAAGCAGTGTCAGAGGTTGTACTGTGAACACATTCACAAAGAACTGCATTACGAAGACTTTGTAGAACCACAACACAATTCAGACGAAAAAGTTTCATTGTAGCACAAGTCAGTCTGTTTCTATTATCATCAGGATACTCCTTGCATTTTGCTGTTTCAAGAAAAAGTTGTGCTGGGTGATATAAGCCAAATTGTAAATGCAGTCACTTCTAAACCTATTAAAATGTGCTCTCAAAACATGATTTAAAAAAACCATCTGCTTATACATACCACTCATGTTCCTCCCTTGCCACCCTTCTGAGTTTAAACTAAAATTTGCTTTGCCTAACTTTGGGCAAGGGGGTCAGCTCATTTGGAACTGATGAAGCTAGTCATTAATAAGAAATTAAAGGAAATAGAAGTATTTTTAGGAGCCAGGTATATGTAAACACACAGTGTCATCTTTACCAAAATGCAGCTTCAGCGTTCTTGAATTCACACTGACCCATAGCCATTTGAATTCAGAACAAATGCCTTGACTTAAAACTATTATTGCAATTGAGAGATTATAAAAATAATAGCATCTTAATAGCCTTTTCTTCATTTTTTGAGTTGATATATGCATTTATAATCAAATATACCTATGTGTCCAATATATATTCAAAAATATATTTTTACCTGTTCAATGTACCTACAAGTTCATTTAAAATTACGAAATGTTGAGGTTTCCTTTTTAAAGATTTTTATTATGTAGCTTGTGGAGCTTTTGCACATATAATTCATAGTAACGAACTTGGACAACAATGAAAACTTTTTCTAATGCAGAAATGCATTCATTGGACAGAGGGGTGGGGTGTATTTTCTAGATAAATATCCTTTTTCATTCCAAATGACAAAATATAAAGGGGAAAGAAGTGGAGAACTATAAGGAAGGCAAAAGAAGGGGAGAGGAAAGAAGGGACGAACATGTTTATTTGCTTTTAATAAAAATCCTAGCAATTAAGAAATGGTAAAAATGGAAGGACTATTATTTTTATAGAAAATAAAAAAAACCTTGTGACTACCGTGCTCTGAGAGTATACTCATATTCGTGCAAAATCCATCTTTAAGGATGGATTGATTTCCTGTGATCAATTTCCAGACTGTTCTACAAAAACTCAAAGAACAAAACATTTTTTTCTGTAGAAAGGATCTTCGGTGCTCAATATATAGGTAAAAACTCAAGAACTGTAGCAATAGGGCTAGGGGTGATGGGTTTAAACTAAAGCAGAGGAAGATCAGGTTTGATATAAGGTAGAAGTTCTTTACTGTGAAGGTGGTGAGGCACTGGAACAGGTTGCCCAAAGAACTGGTGATTGCTCTTTCCCTGGAAGTGTTCAAGGCCAGGTTGAGCCTTTGGCAATATGGTCTAGGGTGAAGTGTCCCTGCCCATGGCAAGGAGTTTGGAAATAAACCTCTTAAGGACCTTTCCAGTGCAAATCATTCTATGATTCCATGAAAAAAAACGATGTATTGCTCCACTTTTCTTGTTACATATCAGTAATTTGAAATTGTATCATCTCCCAAACTTTGGGTTTTATAGTTCTAAAAAAATATGCCTGAAAACATGCTTAAGAAAAATGGCTTTTTTTTTTCGTGCTTTTATTTTTGTTTTCTTTCTTTTTTCTTTTGCTTTTTTTTTTGTTTGTTTTTGTTGTTGTTTTGTTTTGTTTGTGTTTCTTTTTTTCTCCTTTTTCCCTCCTGAGATATGAGATACCTGACCCATCATGTCTCTTCCTGAGTGTTCCCAAGGGGAAATTAAGACAACAGCCTCTGAGACAGTAGGAAAAGCAAAAAGAATTCACTTGTTCATTGCAACTTCAGTGAAGTACTGACTGAAAATGGCAAATTTGACCCTGAATATTCACATTGCATACACGTCTCTTTGCCTTATTTGATGGCCCAGACACTTAGATTGACTGCTGTGGTGTGGCCTTGTTCCTTCATTTTTTTAAGTCCTCTCCAGTGCAGAAGCAGATCTTGAGCACTCTCTTCTCTGCAGGAGAGGAGGTAAAGTCCAGCTTTCAAAAAATATCTGAAGAGTGAAATTGTATAAATAACCACTGACTTGTAAAGGAAAAAAATCCTTCTTGATAATAAAATGGTGAGATAAGAGGTCGTGCTCTGTAGCCTAATGACGGATGCAAAGGGAATATCATCATTAGTGTAATTAATTGTTCATTTGCCACATGGAAAACTGAAACAAGTGACAGGAATAGAAAGTGGGATCCGCAAGCAGAGTCATGCAGAATGATTTCTAGGAGTTAATTCTGGAACTATAGTGATTTTTACACCCACTACATCAAGGGGCACCAGCATGGTACCATGACCAATCAATGGGAAGGTGCTCACCTGTACAACCGTTACAACTTTAGTGGTCTGAAATTCTATCTCTGCTTTATGTTTACTTTATGTAAGAACCCCTTATTAAATAGCCATAGTGACTGAAATCATTGTGCTTCATGATGCTTTATTTAGGGGTGAGAAATATGGGCTTGAATCTATCCCAAAGGAGGAAGGAACTGGACACAGGTCTTCTGGGAGCTATTAAGGAATAAATAAAACTCCATCTTCTCTGGCCAGGATCTGTCCTGCCTAACTCTGAGAAGAGACATTTTGAAAAGTTTTACTGTGCAAAAATCATACTGATGGCTGCTCTCCTACTCCCCAGGACTAAGCATGCATCTCCATCCATGTGAGCTGTGGTACACCACAAGCTGGGAGAGAAAATGCTCTCATAGTGGGAATATAATGATGGCTGCTTGGGTCTTAACTGAAATGGATTTCATCTGTCTTAGGCTTTAGTGCAGTCGTCCTGGAGATGACAGTGAATACATCAATAAAGTACCTAACACAGCAATTTCCCACCTAACAGAAAAAATGAGGACGCCTTCTTCATGCAGGAAAGTATTTAAGGACAAGCTTCATTTTAATTTAATTTTAAGCATGTTTAATACGTTCCTGAATCATGGACACTTAGGTAATAGTGTGGTATAATTGCAACAGCCTACTTTAAAAGCTCTGTGTAGCACCACAGAAATGTAATTCCCAGTGTCTTTTTAAGGAGGTGATCTATAGCTTAAAGTTAGCATAATCATCATTTGATGCAGCAGTTGTTAAGACTGCAACATCCTAACAGTGTTTTTAAAAAGAGATAAATAAATAAAATAGCATAGCGTAAATTTCTGTTAAATTACCACTCCCTCTCCCATGTATAACCCATCAAATGAAGCACATAACACTTTTTTAGATGACTCATTAATGAGTCTTAGTGACTTCACTTTTTGTTGAAGTCACAATCCCTTGCAGAGAATAAAATATGTTACCCTTGGGTGGAAAGAGATTTGAAGAAAAACAACATCTGGAGGAATACGTTCCCCCATGGAAGGGACCCACACTGGAGCAGCCTGTTCCTGAAGGACTGCACCCCATGGATGGACCCACGCTGGAACAGGTCATGAAGAACTGCAGCCTGTAGGAAGGACTCAGGCTGGAGAAGTTCATGAAGAACTATCTCCTGTGTGAGTGGCCCCAAACTGGAGCAGGGGAAGGCATGAGGAGTCCTCCCCTCAGAAAGAAGAAGCAGCAGAAACAACATGTGATGAACTGACCACAATCCCCATTCCCCATCCCTCTGTGTTGCTGTGGGGAGGAGGAGGTAGAGAAAATTGGGAATGAAGTTGATACCTGGAAAAAGGGCAAGGGGAAAGGTGTTTTAAGATTTATTTTTATTTCTCATTTTCCTATTCCGATTTGATTAGTAATAAATTAAACTAACTTCCTCAAGTTGAACTGTTTTGCCCATGACAGTAATTGGTGAGTGATCTCTCCCTGTCCTTATCTAAGCTCACAAGCCTCTTGCTCTATTTTCTCTCTCCTGTCCAGTTGAGGAGAGGAGTGACAGAGCAGCTTTGGTGGGCACTTGGCATCCAGCCAGGACCAAACAATAAATTCAAATCGCTTTTAACAAAGATATGGTTTATTGTTGTTGTTATTATTTAAGAAAATGGCCTCTAGGCAGCTTAACAAACCATCTTGCAGCTTGCATTACTTATGAAATTTTGCTCTGTAGATTTCTTTCTATTTCTAAAATATGCATGTTTTGAAGGTTTATAATTAACCTTATTCCATCATTTATATTTTGATGTATTCATGTGCAACTGAAATAAAAAAAAACATATTGATGCAACTAATTAAAGTAAAATTGTATAAAGTTTCATTGTAACTATAATTGATTTGTCAACTGAGTAATATAGCTAGACATATTACTCTGTTGACAAATTAAGTTAAAATGATAATGACGCTTTGCCTGATCCTTATTTTTTATTGCATTCCTTACAGATAATTTCTCATTTCTTGCAAAAAAGAGAATTCAGCATTTCTTTTTGTTGTCTCATAAGTCTGTGGATTAAAATTAATATATCAAAGTCCTTCTCCATTTCTCTTTCTTTTAATTGAAGTAGAATAATTTACAGTAGTTAATTGGCTTTTGAAGAAGTAAATTTTATAGTGGTGACAGAATGCCATCAAAATGCACCTAGTGTCTGTATGTGCAATAACATTTAGATAAGTAGGTAATTAAACCACCTAGAATCTGGAGACCTTATAGAATCTAGACACTCTCCTTCATCAATAACAAACTTGTTTGAAGAATGAATGTCCCTGTATTGAGACTAATTCTGCATGAGACAATGTATTTTCCTTCAAGAAGAAGGGTTCATCTTTAGAGAGACAAGAAAGAGCCATCCAAGGAGACCTATGACCTCTCATGGTAAGTAGGTGGTGAGTGATGAATGAAAAAGAGGTAAATGGGGAACAGTTTTTCAGTGTTTCTCATAAAACAGGAACTTGAGAGCTGAAAAAAATAAAAAATCAGTGTTGAAAACCTGACAGAATATCATGATCGTGTTGAGCTTGGTTGGCCACCAAATGCCCACAAACCCAATCCATTACCTATTGTCGTGGTTTAAGCTGTAAATCAGCCACGCAGTTCGTTCACACACTTCCCCCTCCTAAAAGAACTGCCCCGGTTTAAGCTGTAAAACAAGCAGTTTTGTTCACTCACTTC
>JAOEHY010026173.1:0-15911 GCA_025447955.1 Psilopsiagon aurifrons
TGGGTGGCATGGTTTAGTGTGAGGTGTCCCTGCCCATGGCAGGGGGGTTGGAACTAGATGATCTTAAGGTCCTTTCCTAAGTATTCTATGATTCTATGATTCCAATTAATAGTCCCTCCCCAGCATCCCTATAGGCACCCTTCAGATATTGGAAGGCTGCTCTGAGGTCTCCACACAGCCTTTTCTTCAGGCTCAACAGCCCCAATTTTCTCAGCCTACCTTCATACGGGAGGTGCTCCAGTCCCATGATCATCTTTGTGACCCTCCTCTGGACTTGTTCCAACAGTTCCATGTCCTTTTTATGCTGAGGACACCAGAACTGCACACAATGCTCCAAGTGAGATCTCATGAGAGCAGAGTAGAGGGGCAGGATCACCTCCCTCGACCTACTGGTCACACTCCTTTTGATGCCTACCAGGATGGAGCTGACTTTCTGGGCTGTGAGCACACACTGCAGCCGGCTCATGTTCATTTTCTCATCAACCAACATCCCCAAGTCTTTCTCTGTGGGGCTGCTCTGAATCTCTTCTCCGCTCAACCTGTAGCTGTGCCTGGGATTGCTCCCACCCAGATGTAAGACCTTGCACTTGACATGGTTAAACTTCACAAGTTTGGCATCAGCCCCCCTCACAAGTGTGTCAAGGTCCCTCTGGATGGCATCCTTTCCCTTCAGTGTATCGACCAAACCACCCAGGTTGGTGTCATCAGCAAAGTTGCTGAGGGTGAACTCAAATCCCACTGTCCATGTCACCAACCAAGATGTTAAACAAGACCAGTTCCAGCATAGATCTCTGAGAGACACCACTCGTTACTGGCCTCCAGCTGGACATCGAGCCCTTGACCACAACTCTGCGTGCTGCCATCCAGCCAGTTCTTTATCCACCGAGTGGTCCACCTGTCAAATTGATGTCTCTCCAACTTAAAGACAAGGATGTCGTGTGAGACAGGGCTGAACACTTCACACAAGTCCAGGTAGATGACATCAGCTGCTCTACCCCTGTCCATCAGTTCCGTAGCCCCATCCTTGAAGGCTGCCAAATTGGTCAGGCAGGATTTCCCCTTAGTGAAGCCATGCTGGCTGTCACCAAGTACCTTGCTGTTTTTCATGTGCCTCAGCATGCCTTGCAGGAGAATCTGCTCCAAGATTTTGCCAGGCACAGAGGTGAGACTGACTGGTTTGTAATTCCCCAGATCATTACCCTTCTTGAAAATGGGGGTTATATTTCCCTTTTTTCAGTCGTCAGGAGCTGCACCTGACTGCCATGAGTTTTCAAATACGATGGACAGTGGCTTAGCAACTTCATTTGCCACCTCCTTCAGGACCCGCAGATTTATTTTATACAAATTATTCAGCAGTTCTGCCTTAAGTTCTGTCTGTTCTGTGATGTTATTAGGTGACACATTCAAGTTCAGTGAAATGCCCTGGGATGATATCAGAAGGGGTTGCATGTCAAGATGCAGTGTGTAGCTCAAAAAAGTGTGAACAGCTGATGGTGATAAAGACTGACATTTCAACAATATTTATGTCCTTTGTGTGTGAGAGAGAGAAAAAGAAAGAATAGTAATAAGGGGCCATGTTATTCCCTGTACAAAAAAAAAAAAAAATGCTTAAAGGACAAGAAATCCCCATGGGCTTCCATTCACAATGATTTCTTCAAAGTTATCTCACCATTGGCAACAGGTTTTGCTGCCTTGTTGAAATTCCTACAGGTTTACCCTGCTAAAGGAAGAGGTGTGCACTTAACTCCGAATTTTGTTCTAATATCTTTCCTGCTCCACTATCTTTCCCTGTCAGCACCACAGCTTTTGCAAAGGCTGTGCTCCTATGGGCTGCCTGTTTGCAGCATTTTCAGATCCTTTCCTACATCTAAGGGTAGTTCTGGGCACATCAGATCTATCTGAAGAGCTTACATTGTTAGGTATGATGAAGTGAGAATTTTTCAGCTCAGAAATCAGAACAAGTCTGGGTCTTGTTGTGGTTTAAGCCCATCTGGTAACTCAGTATCACGCAGACATTCATTTACTCCCCCCACCCTTCCTTCCCCCCCACTCCCGAAGAGATGGGGAGGAGAATCAAAAGAATGTTAACTCCCACAGGTTGACATAAGAACAGTCCAATAACTAAGATATAACACAAACCACTGCTGCTACCACCAATAATAATGATGATAAGGGAAATATCAAGGGAAGAGAATACAATTGCTCACCACCCACTGATCGATACCCAACCCAACCGAGCAGTGATCTCACCCTTTCAGGTAACTGCCCCCAGTTTATATAGTGGGCATGATGTGCTGTGGTCGGGAATACCTCTTTGGCTAGTTTGGGTAAGCTTTGCTTCCTCCCATCTTCCCCTGCTCCCTTGCAGAGCATGAGACTCAGAAAGTCATTGGTCACAGTAAACATGACTGAGCAGCAACTAAAAACATCGGTTTTATCAGTGCTGTTCCCAGTCTGAAAGTCAAAACCACAGCACTGCACCAGCTACTAAGAAGGAGAAAAACGACTGCTACTGCTGAACCCGGAACAGGTCTCTAACCAAAAATTGCTTGACAGGGAATAGGAATTCAACCAACAGAATGCAATTTTATCTTGATCGTTTGTATTTTGTCCTGAGCATAGTAACAAGAGTTAAATCCATGGAAGCAGAAGTAAATGAGTTTAGTAGATATGCTTTTTAACCCTGGTTTCCTAAAGAAGCAAGGCTCATTGAATCTTACTTTTTGTTTTAGAAGCCCCACTGTTTATCTTAGTTTTGTCAGCAAGTTAACAGGCTGAGAAATGTTATGTCTCTAGAGGATCAATAAAAATGGAATGGTGTGCAACCATACAGAAGGGAGCTGTTGACATGACACTAAGGAAAAAGCTGCAGCATTGACTTCTCTGCCAAAAATTTCAGTCTGAGCTCACGCTGCCAAGAACCCCTGAGGATCTATCTGACCGTGGCACAAACTCTTAGTAAGCCCAAATTTATTTGTTTCAGTACTCACAGGCTTAATTACATGCTTACAAATACCCACACAATCCCAGGAATACTTGGTTTTCCACAGCCCTTGGTGCAGACCTAAACCTTTTTCCAACAGGGCCAGAGGAAGTTTTTACCTCTAACTTAACAGAAGTCTGGTGAGACAGATGTTATAACAACACACAATTGTGTTACAAACACTTAGGGCACTTGAAAATAGTTAAATCAGATATATTTTGAATAACCTGGTGTGATTTGTGCTTGTGCTGCAGGATGTTTTTGAGCCTAAGAATGAGGGGGTAGATGTACATGCTGTTTGTATGGACAAGGAATGTTTTACATTTTCTAAAATCTTGTTTATCTTTACATTCCACTTCTTAACTGGCTTACTCTTTGCTGGGTTGTTAACCTACAGGACCAGCTATTAGCAAACAGTAAATTAGAGACAACACCAGCAAAAGGTCAGTAGTATATTCTCCTGGAGCTATTTCATACCCAATCCAGAGACTTCCTCTTGCTCCATTTACTCAGAGGAATTAAAAGCAGGTGAAAGTAGGGCTGTGTGCACCTGATAAACATCAAGAACACACCTGAAAATGAAGTTTTGAATGAGTAGTTTTGGCCTGAATGCCCTCCATTTGCTGGGTATTGACCTGTTTTAGCTGAAGTAAACCTGAAAAGAACCATTCCAAGCTAAAGAAAAACACCATTATGGAAATGCTAAGTTACTTAATGCTATTATTATTGTGCGGCAAATTGGAATGAGCAAACCAAAAACATAGAGTAAATGTATCCAACAATAGTTTCAGGTTGTCCTCTGTTGCCATTTGCTAATCAGCTACAGTGTTTTCCTTCTTTCTGGTTGATGCACTGTACTGTTTGTGTACTGTAAACAAGTTGCAAATCACGCTTTGTTGTGTTGTAAGTCTGGAAGGCTCCCAGTAAGTCTAAGAAATAATCCTGCTGATTCTAAGTAATTGCTTAAAGAAAAAATCAAATCTGTTTCCTCTTTTTAAGATAGTTTCCATCCTGCTAAACCAGTAAATTTAGATGTAAATAAACAGACATAAGCATCTAGTATGCACGTTTCATCACCTTCTGTCTGGTTTTTAGACTATTGAAATCTATTACAGAAAACATCATTTTAAATATTCTTAATGGCCTCTCTGAGACTTTTAACTCTGACCAAATCTAAGGTCTAGTTGCACTCAAAGAGAAGGTAGCATCTCCCATTCACAGTGCTACATATGGACAGTGGAGCCAAAGAGTAAAGTACTGTGAGTAAAGCCCCAGTGTAAACTAGTCTTTTTGTGAAGGGGTTTTAGCTTTAGAAAGTAGTGTACAGCCAACATTTTTTCTTTCTATACTCATTTTCATTAAGTGACAGGTGACTGTTGTAAATAACCAAAACATGGGAATATCCAGCGTGTAAAATTTGAAGAGGCACAGTTTTCCAGTGTCAGAGTTCTACATTATTGTCATTCCTCAGTTCAGAAGCACATACAAAGAAAGGTCAAATTAGGTTTGACTTTGCAAATCCTTTTTGACTTTGCCTTAGTAATTTATTCTTTTCCAACATGTGCATTATCCCCTGCTTTAAATGACTCTAAGATTATCTCTGTGTTCTGAAATGGTGCCTTTACTTTCTAACAAACATTTTTACTTACTATTTTTTTTTTCAATAAAATTATACACACAACACAGATGATTGCATTTTATCTGGAGATCGTCTAATATTGCAGTCTAAGTTGAAGGCGGTTGGTACCAGTCTGTAACACATGCTACTCAAACTGCACTTATCAGTCTGATGGGAAAACATGCATATTTCACATACAAACAAGTGAAGACTATGAGAACAACAAATACAAAATGTTAATGGGTGTAGAAATGTCAAATATTGATCAGGAAAGGTCTTTGTGTACATTACGAACAAAGACTTCCCCAACTGGTCCTTTTTTCTTGTCTGATGGAAAGAGGGGAAGGAAAGCAAGTGTACATTAAAAAGAAAAGAGTAAATACAACTTTTATGGGGTAAGTGATGTAAGTAAAGAAGGCAGCTAGTAAAACAACCTAACTTTCAGATGCCTGGGAAGATTATTGACAGCATGAATCTCTTTGCTGTATGAAACAATCCTAAGTCTGTTTAAGTCTCTGTCTCTCCATGTTTTTAATGTATCCACATGTCAAACTGATTTTTTTCTGTTTGTACAATCCCACTTTTATCAGACAGCCTTACAGTTTAGAAATAAGAAATGCTTTCATAAAAGTATTCATTAAAACCTCTTTCTGGGGGCGTGTTTGCTGCTTTGTTTAGATTTTATTTTACCAAAGAGTTTTCTTTTGAGACTAGCTTCTTAAAGTTTCTCTTCATCGAGTAAATGCACTGTCTGCTTCAGGGAACTGAAACAGTGTATAGAGTCTAAAAGGAAGCAAATTATTTTGAACAATTTCACAGTCTTCAGTGAGAAAAAGTGTGGACAAAAAGGGTTTAAGAAAACAGTGGTCGTTTCTTAGGTGAAAAAGCCAACAAAGACTGATATGGAGACATCAGCACTGCTTCAACAAGTCTCTGAGCTGCCCATCACTGAATGCCGGAAGGTGCACAGGGAAGTATTTCTGGAGGGTTTATGGCTTTTTATGTTTTGCCTGAGTATCTGCCACTGCCCACTGGTTGCCCACGTGTTGGTTGTTCTTGCAGTTTTATGAATGAAGCAAAGGGGTTCCAAGAAAGTCTGAGCTGCTGCCGGTGAAGATTCTGCTGTGTGATTGACATCCTCCCCTCTTCCATACTGAGAATATGTTTTGGTCTTAGAAATGAGAAACTGCTGAAGCCAAACTATAGCTCAGTAACCCAAGAGCTTTTGTGCCGAAGAAGTTTGGGCAAATGAGGTTGGAGTGGTTTTTCATTTCCACCCCAAAATACACCAAAACTAATGCCTCTTTGTTTCACGCTTAAATGCAAGTGTCTCCCTGATAGTCTCACGTCTCCTCTATCTTCTTACTACTTGTCTGAGGTTATTTCTTTCTCTCCAGGTTTCTCATTGTATGACTAACTGTTCCTTTCTCCTAGCAGAAGCTGCACTTTCAGGAACCACACTTACCTCCCCCAATTTTTAGAAAGAACAGAGAAAATGGTTAATGTTTTATTCTGATTCAGTATCCACAGGGCCTGGATGGCACCAACCTGGAGACTGAAACAACAGCTTGTCTTCACACCTGAGGATTTCCAGAGAATTGGAGCCCAGCCACCTTCATCCTAAAAGGACAAGGTGGTCTGGATGAGACCTTCATGTCAGACCATAGCTCTAACAAGCCCTCCAACTCAATGGTGCCAGAACAAAACTTAACCAGAAAGTGTGACCAAGTAAAAAGCATTGCAGCAAAGGACTAGTTGGTGTATTTAGTCATCCTGATTTTGCAAGGGATTTGTCTCTTGCTATAGTGGCCTCAAGCATTTTCATGTTGGCATTTCCTGTAAAAAATGCCACCGTTTGCTGCAGTCATCTTGCTTGTTATGAATGCTGTTTTTTTCTCCCCAGTATGTTCATGGTTTGATTGTAGCCCCACTGGAGGAGTCTGAGAACCCAGGGTTTAAAAATTGTAATTGAAGATTTCAATAATTACATGTAATTTTACTAGGTATCCCTCTCAATCCAATTTGTGCGCCATGAGGGTGATTCTCACTTATTCTATGCACATGCAATTATGCATGAGAATTAGTTATGGTATCTTCAACAGACATTTAATTCTCCACCTTTTCCCAAAAAAAGAATATACAAGAAACCCCCAAAAGAGCATCTTGGCATAACATGCTAGTCACTAGTGTGAACTAGTAACACAGACATGAAAAAGACACAGCTGTAACCAGCATGAGCCGAAGCTCTGTGCACAACAGCAGCACCAGGCAGAGTCTCTCTCCCAGTTACTGCATGCGTTAACAAGGAAAAAAAATATGGCTTCTGCATCTCTTTTCTTTGCCAAGTATGGGGAATCATTCTGCTGGTGAGCTGATTTTTTAATGTAATTTAATTTTTACCTTTGCCTCTGCAATTCCCCTCTCTCTTAGAGAACCTGTTAGCCAAAATGGTTACTTAGGGATATCATGTGTTTAGAATACAAGATACTATAAAAATACCCTATAACATTATTTTTGGAGGCTGATGGTTGATTTCTAAACGTGTTTATTGGGGTCTTCATAAAATTTTGGTACTGAAAAGCTTAGAAAAATGACTCCTTAGCACCCCTACTGTTCTTCCAGTCCCACAGTATCCTTCACTTGCTTCCACCCTTCATACATGGTAATTTTCCTATTTAAATAAAGGGATTTTGCTGGTAAAACCATTTAGGTGCTTGTCTTCTTTTGGTTCCTGTACAAGGGAAATCTTGGATTTTACAGCCCTTGGATTGAGAGCCTAGTCCTTTAGTATTGAAGCTGTAGAAATCCACACCATATGATCCCCAAAGCTTCTGTTTCAGTGATGCTGATATTGAGGAGATCTACTATTTTCCCTGCAGAAAGAAATTATTGTTAAAAAGAACATTCTTTAAATTTTACTTCCACATGAAAATTGCTTTTTCTTTTTTTTCTGTTTTCTGGGTCAAAATGGTTGAAACACTTTTCTTCAAAGAAAAAAAAAACACCTTTTTTTACAAAACTGAAATTTGTCCTTAGTTTTCTTTCATTCGTTTGCTTACTAAGGCAATTTTGTCTGCTCTTTGCATATGGACCTTCAGTGTGAACTATCCTGATTCAAACTCCAATGAGATCTTATTTTGATAAGGCATAAATGCAATGGTGAATTTGATGTCATCAAAACAAGTCACCTGAGCAACGTCTGAACTTACACAAATTGCTTGCGAGTTAAAAGCATTATGGGCCTTTTCATGTATAACCCACCACTAATACAACTGTGTCTGTGTCTGGTTAATCCTTAGGACTACCTGCTGTGGAAGCAGCAAACGAGCAGGTCACTTCAAAGCCCTCAATCTGATATTCGAGTTTTCTTCAGACATTTTCAATACCATTTTAATGGAAGTGGATATTGCGAAGGAATTTTTCAAGCACTGAAATGAATCATGAGCAGCACTGGCAATAGATCCTTTAGACATTTCAAATACTATTAAGGAAAAACAGCATTGTTTTGTCTTCTGTAAAGCATGTTATGCTATTTGTAGCCTTCTAAGTGTATTGGCAACTTGCAGTTAAAGCACCTTATCCTGAGAATCTTAGTGCTATAGGCTTTGAAATGACTGAGTTAATTTAGAAACAATTATATAAATCTAGAGAAACTTCTTTTCCCTTGGGAAAAATGAAATCTGTTTAGGGTAGCCAAATTGTCTATCTCTATAAAGTGAGGTCTAATTATGTGTGTGGGTGAAGTTAAAATAACATATTTCTTTTAATATGTGATTCTTTTAATTCATACAATTCTTATTACAATAAAATGGTCAGATAGTGAAGTGAGAAATACCGTGACAGGATATTTCCTAGGCATAGTTAACATTCAGCTTTGGACACAAACTGTTCAAGGTTATATTCTGTCGAATGGCTTGCCGCTTTTTTGATAATACTGCACATGGAGATTAATTCTCACAAAACAAAACCTCTTGAATGAAACTTGTAAATAACATGTTCCTCTGCACTGTTAAGCAAGGATTTATCTTTCAGTGTAGAATCTCTCTAGAATTCTCTGACCTTTGCATCTCCTATAACACTTAACAGCAATAATTAATTACAATGACAACAAAAAAGGATTGCTTTCCAGGTGAGTCTTCCATTGAGATCCCATATTTCAGAGTATTTTTCATGAAAGATGTACCCACAGTTTCAGTTTTCATTTTTCTAGATCAGACTGGAAACAATATCTGTTTCATGAGGATCTTGCTAATTATAAATCCTGTGTGGTTGAGAATTTCCCTGACATGAATAGAACTATCCTTGTGCTTAATCATGTGTGTGAGTATTTGCAGAATGAAAGACATAACTGTTTCATCTTGCTTTGAATTAATAGTTGATTCTGACAGGACACCTACAGCCTATGAGCAGTACCTGTTACTGGAAATTTAAGTGAAATAAAATATTACCCACTTTACAAATAATATTACCTGTCTTCAACCTCCTAAAATAAAATCTAACTTTCAGGTTTAGAGCAAGTTTAGAATTTTTCCCAATTATGTTTTTTATACAGATTCCCTACCAGGCAAAGAAGACGTACTGAACTGCCGTGTTACAGGGCTGCTTAAAGGTGGGCTACATCTATTTAATATGCCTTTCAGTGTGCCCGACTTGCTTTTCTAGGCAGATCTGATGTTTAACATCTCATTGTTAATTTATAATAAAAGGATATTTTTATTCCTTTATCTTTTGATAGATTTAACACTGTCCCCTTCATAATTTAGTATTCTATAACCCTGCTGCTGAGCCATTTGTGGATCCTGCAGTTTAATCACAATATACTATCAAGAACACTATAATGAAGCCAACTGATGTACTGAAAAGAGTAAGTTTTATAACAATGAGTCCATGTAAAGAAAAGACTCTTCAGCTATTGCCACTTCTCTTGTTGAAGCTAGCATATATTCTCCTCCAAGGTTATTTGATGTAGCAGATAAAGTGCAGTCCAGTTAGTTCTCCATATAAAATGTACTAATTTCTTGAATAGAAAGAGTGAGCTTTTGCCATAATGCATTCATACTATAAATGAGACAGAAAATGGACTCACCACAACTATCGTGTCCCTTCTGCAGTTGTCTCAAGTTGTTTCTCTAACATTTCTATGGCAACTATACCGATCTTGTCAGCCTGTGCTTTTTACTGTTAGAACTTGTCCTGAAATAAGGATGAAGACTTTTCAGATTTGTTCTTATTTTTGTAAGAATATGTTTTGCTCTGATCTGCATTTTCTCTTGAGCAAATAAAGTACAGACATTCACATGCTAGGTATAGCTGAGCCTGAATCTCATAATTCAGCAATGACCTTAAGATATTTGCAATTAGATTTAGTATTCTGCTCCTGTAACAAGATGACTTTCTAGTTCTGCAAAACAGGATTGTGGCTTGTGTAATGTGTTTAAAAAATAATTCTATGTTCTTTCTATTCAGGATGTTTTTTGGTGCAGTGGCCATCTTCGCTCACACGAAGAGCACCAGGAATGTTAGATACTGAGTGTTTGTATATACCTAACGGCAAGTAGCAAACATAAAACTGATACTTGAAGGTGTCTTAAGTTAATTCTAGCCTCAGTTAGAATTTCCTCTGTGGTGGATGGAGCCCCATAACCAGGAGAATCACTGCTCCTGCTCTGCTCCTCTTGGCTTTGCCTACCCCATAATTACAAACTAAATTATGATGCTCTAACTTCAGATGCTCTTTTTCTGTAGTGTGTAGCAGAGCAGATCATAGTGACATCATGAACAAAGGAGCTATTCTATAACTGCAATTGTTTAAAGCTGTCGTGTGTTTCCCTAATGAGTTATGAAAGTATTTTGATCTGGTTTATACAGGTAAAACCCAGCTTGTGTCTGTTAGTGTAACTATACCCTGGCCAAGCTAAAATTATTTGTAAATGTGGTAGATGGTGAGCTTTAGCAAAGCAGGTGATTTTCTGTCTGGTAAAGCATCTGGAAAGTGCCGTTCAAGAACAAGTAGAAGACTTTAAAGGGCAAGTGGTTGTACTCCTGACAGAACTGTCTAGAAAGATTTGGGACTTACTAAGAGTAAGTATATCCTCCGTTTAAGCTAAGGTATTCCTTTTTCATCCAAACATTTTGAAAACAATTAACTACCTAATTAATAGTAGAGATATTAAAGTAAGTCTGTAAACTCGTTAAAAAAATCAAGTTTTAATTCATCTTATTCTACACATATATTTGCAACTATTCCATATTATGAGTTCCCAGTGAGCTCCCTGTGACTGAACCAGCATTTAAATTAACAATGAGTGAAACTGAACACTGGGTGAGCCTTGCAGATCACAAACATCTGGCTTGATTTTGTCACATATCAGAGCACAACTTTGAAATTTGCAAATAATTTTGTTGATGTATTATTTTTTTTAGAGTTACTATTGACAACATTGGCTTTTTTGTTGTGATATTTGGCATTAGATGAAATGTTTTAACCTGCAGAAAATTTAAATGCTTTCCTTTCACTTTCTGAACATTAATTCTCTTTTATTTCAGGTATTATGTACACCACCGTCTTTTCCTATAGTGGTAAGATGCCTGGAAGAAGCCTGTACTTGGGAATCTTAATTTTTCATTCTTCAAAATCTGAGTAACCACCAACGAGTCACAGGAAATCCACAATGTGTTGTGGGAAACAGTGTTCCTGACAGCCCACGCAGTAAGATTCGAGGGGGACCTCAATTACCCCACATGTAGATCAGTGTGTAATAGGGAAATAAAGGATAATTATTCATTGCACTGATACAAAATAAAACATTTGTCTTATTTAAAAAGCACTCTGATTTAGTTTCAATCATTTATTAAAAAGCATTTTAATCTGGGGAAAGCTTACTAGAAATGTTTTGATTTTACTAGATGGGGGTTGAATTACTGAGGTTTCAGGAGGAAATTTTCCTGGTTTATGGAAGCTAGTTGATCATTCCCACTGAGAATTCCCCTTTCTTCGTAACACCTGTACTCTGTGTCCTATGGCTTCAGGCTTTCAACTGCATTTCCTCTTCCTCAGTCTTTAACTACACCTTTGGAATAGTTTGCACCCAGCTAAGCAAACGCTGTGCTCACTAGGGGCATGTTCTGTTTTGTGCAGGGAAGTATCTGGAGCAAGAGATAAACCTGTGTTTCAACACAAGGCTGTCCTGGGGGAACAGACTCTACTGCTTGACAAACCTCTTTTTCATTCTTGTTAAGGCACTGCTTTCTGATCCTTAGCTTTCATCACATTTGGTGTACCATGGATTTGTGTTTCTTTGTATTTGGCATGGGAAGGAGACTTTTTATAAGAGAATAATAGCATAGTATCAAAAACCGTCAGGCATAATCATACCAGTATAATACTTGCACAGTGGCAAGCCTAGTGATTCACTGTTTCTCCTGCCAAATGTTTGAGTCAATGTGAAGCAAGCAGGAACAGTAATCCTGTCCTAGTTTTGTGCTAGAACATTCCTCCTGCTGTCACTGCTCCCCAGCAATGTCTTTTGAAAACTCAGGTAAGCGAAGACAGCACAAGCCACAGCAGTTCACACGTGCTCCTAACTGAGAGCGCATTTGAACAGTCACAATCACTGTGCTGGGTACATCTGGGACAGCTCTTGCAAGTGCCAGTTTTGTGACTGCACATTTTGTACACATTGTTTAACAGGCAGTTCTGGGGCTGAAGCAGAAATTAAGAAACTTCCAGTATTGCCATGAAATGAATGAATGAAAAACATCGCTTTGCTGTTGACCCTGGCTACGAGGTTTTTGCACAAGAATTCTTACCAAAGGGCTGCTGCAGGCATAATCTCTTAACCCATCCTCCCTCAGTGGTAGCATCTTTGTCCCTTAAAGATCCACTGCTTTCCTGCCATAGAATCATAGAATGGTTTGGGTTGAAAAGGACCTTAAAGCTCATCCAGTTCCCACCCCCTTCCATGGCAAGGACACCTTCCACTAACCAGGTTTCTCCAAAGCCCATCCAGCCTGGCCTTGAGTACTGCCAGGGATGGGGCAGCCACGTCTTTTCTGGGCAACCTGTTCCCAAATCTGAGTCACAGCTCATTCAGGAAGAAAGTGGTAACCAGCCATATGCACAGACCAGGCAGACACCCAAGGCATCTCTGCAGGTGGTAGCCAACTATCATCTGCAGAGATGGACATTTTTAAACACGCTCATTGTCACATCCTGTACCTTCAGCACAAGGAAAGATAGTAGTTTTGGCATTGTGTCAGCATGATTCATAACTATCTTAGTTATGAGTTACTTTTTAGAGAATCTTCAGGGAAAATTATGCCTCTCCCCCTCCTTCTAGAGAATGGGGGGGGAAAGTATCTGTTGCTCATTTCATGATTGCCATGAAGTTTTGAGGTTCAATTAAAACAAACAATTATAAGAACAGGCAATATTCCCTCATGCTGGGACACTCTTCATTCAGCTCTGTGAAACGTTTGCAGGAGAATATAAAGAGCTTAAATTATGGGTGAGGAAACAGGACAGAGGTAGGATTTGATAACATTTACCAGCACGTGTGAGATCATTGTTGTAGGGATACAAAGCATGACATTGCCAGGGCCTATGGTAGGGAAAGATGAGAAAAGGCAGGAAGAAACCAGCACTTGATATCTGGGAATAGGAGATGCAGGGCTTACCTTCAATCATGATACACAATCACAAAATCAATAGTGGAAGTCAGCAGGGACCTCTGGAGGTCATCTGATCCAGCCCCCATTCTGAAACAGTTTCCTATAGCTGATTGTGCAGGAGCATGTCCACATGGAATTTGAATATCTCCAAGATGAAGACTCTACAAATGCTCTGGGCTACTTGTGCCCATGTTCATGCACCCTCAGAATGAGAAGGATTTTTCTTATATTTAAACATAATTTTATTTATTTATTTTTTATTTTTAGTTTGTGTCCATTGGTTTTTGTCCTGTCAATGGGCATTGGTGAGCAGATTCTGCTCTCTTGTCTTCATTCCCTCCCATCAGGTATTTATCCATGTAGAAAAGTCCATAACACATTGGATGAGCAAGTGAATTGGCCAGTGTCAAGCCTAAAGGGTTATAGTAAATTGGTTGCATCAGACCGGTGGCAAGTCACCAGATGGGTTCCTCAGGGCTCAGTTTTAGGCCAGTACTCTTAAATGTCTTTATAAATTATCTAGATGCAGAATTGAATGTACATTACATTTGCTGATGATACTAAACTAGGGAGAGCTGTGGACTCCTTCAAGGGCAGAGAAGCCTTACAGTGAGATCTGGTTAGATCAGAGAGCTGGACACAGGGGAAGTCCAGATGGGACATTAGGAAAAGGTTCTTCAACGAGAAGGAGATTAGCCACTGGAACAGGTCCCCAGGGACATGGTCACAGCATTAAGCCTGTCAGAGTTCAAGGAACAGCTGGATGATGTGCTTATTTCATATGGTTTAGGTAGTCCTGTGAGGAGACGGGAGTTGGACTGAATGATTCTTCTGAGTCCCTTCCAATTTGTGATATTCTCTGATTCCACGACGCTATTAATCATCTTTATGATCTCAGGTATGTTCATGTCCATCTTGTACTGGGGAACTCAGCTGCAGATGTAGCACTCAGATGCGCCTCACCAGGGCATAGCAGAGGGGAAAGATTACCTCCCTTGGGCTTCTGGCAGCGCCCTGCCTAATGTAGCCCAGGAGCACAGGCACTCAGCTGTGCTTTTGAGCTCCACTTTGCTACACAGAGAAAAAAACCAGTACCTTCAAATGAAAAGGTCACTGCACTTTGGGTGTTTTGTGCTTTCTGCCTTCTCTTTTGTTACAAGTACCCCTGAACTGTAGCAGAATGGTAAGGTTCAGATCACTCAATCTCAAGAGTTTGTACAAACAACATCTCTGCAAACGTGTCATCATAAAGAACTCTTTCAGAGTTGGTGTAGCACTTGGGATGACACACACCAGCTCCAGTGTGCTTATGCTCTGTGTAGATGCTCTTAGTGAACAGAAAGCATGCGATAACTTACTCCTCTTTCAAACTGCGGCTGGTAAATGTGCACTCAACCCTTCAGCCCATCAATTTCTTCAGGAGACAAGCCCTGGAGTGAAAGTGCATCACACTGCAGTGAGCTGAATGGTGTGAAAGCTCAGCTGGTTGTAGGTACCCCACAGCAAGTGTAAACTGTGAGGTAAACCTGCCTCCAATGAGACATCTTGCTAAAAAAGCAACATGTTTTGCCCAGAAGGTATGGCAGGCTGATATGCAGGGTGTCTGACACTTAACATTCACATCATATCCCACAAAAAGATCAGCACGGAGTCTTCCAGGGTTGATAATGAACAGCCCCTCTAGTAATTAAGTTCCGTGCACCTTTTGAAAACAGTTTCAAGTCTTCTGGGATTCTTTAATTCTCACATGTGTCACCGAAGCACAGGTTCAGTATTCCCACAGAAAACAGCAATCCCTCTGATTTATGGACTTCCCCACCCTTGGAACCAAGGCACTGACATGTTCTGCTCCAGGCACTGAAAAGCTCAGCACTGCTCACTCTCTTTTTCTTTTATGTTTTTCTTCTTTTTTGTTTCCCCCCCTAAAGATAGTGTTTCCTGTCAAATTAATGCTCCCAATTACAAGTGGATCTAATCCCTGGTGATTACCTACTATCTTAATTGACTGTCTTGTTCCAACCAAGGTAGGATGTTTGAACAGATAGACAAAAAAAGGCTCTGATTTGCTGAGACAGAGAGAACTTACCTTCCAAAAATATAAGCTACCTTTCTCTCTCTCAGTTACTGCTTTTCCTTCTTTGAACAATGAAATCTGTCTGGGAAAGTTTATAGCTTCCAGAAACTTTAGTCACACAGGCAGTTCGCTGGTCCAGCTGGTCACTGCGGATATGACTGGGATACAACTCAGAGCTTTCTAGAGTACATTGTGAACTAAAGCATTTCAAAAATTGATACTTAATTCCAAGGCTGTGTTCTTCCTCTACTGTCTAATTCCTAATTTCCAGCTATTTGGGTGTTAGGGTTTTGACTAATAGGGACATAGGCTTTAACGTTCCCAGAATGGTGCTTTCTCTCTAATATCATCCCCTGTTAGTTTCAGAGGTGTTTTGTAAGGAAGAAACCAGGTACCTGATAATCACAGTCAGACTTTGGTAACTAACATATGATTTACTTGCATCCATTCTATGTACTAGTGTCGTGATTTAGGCCGTAAATCAGCCATGCAGTTTGCTACATGGAGAATCGAAAGAATGCAGCTCCCACAGGTTGAGATAAGAACAGTTTAGTAACTAAGGTATA
>JAOEHY010026176.1:0-20220 GCA_025447955.1 Psilopsiagon aurifrons
TTCTGGTGTCCTCAACATAAAAAGGACATGGAACTGTTGGAACAAGTCCAGAGGAGGGCCATGAGCATGATCAGGGGCTGGAGCACCTCCCATATGAAGATAGGCTGAGAAAGTTGGTGCTGTTCAGCCTGGAGAAGAAAAGGCTGTGTGGAGACCTCATAGCAGCCTTCCAGTATCTGAAGGGGGCCTACAAAAATGCTGCACAGGGACTCTTCATTAGGGATTATAGTGATAGAACAAGGGGTAACGGGTTCAAACTTAAACAGGGGAAGTTTAAATTGGATATGAGGAAGAAATTCTTTACTTGTAAGGGTGGTGAGGCACTGGAACGGGTTTCCCATGGAAATTGTGAATGCTCCATCGCTGGTGGTGTTCAAGACCAGGTTGGACATAGCCTTGGGTGGCATGGTTTAGTGTGAGATGTCCCTGCCCATGGCAGGGGGGTTGGAAGTAGATGATCTTGGGGTCCTTTCCAGCCCTAAATATTCTATGATTCTATTTCTAATGAAAAAACTCTAATTCCACCACTCCACTGAATCTGACATGCAGAAGCATTGCTAAGATATAACAAAAATAACTGTAGCTGAGAACTTACTTTTACTCATGACTTTCACTTGAAGTTAATGGTTTAATATCATATAGTTGCAGGCATGCAAGGATGTGGAAACATCTATTTATATCTCAATTACAACTGTTACTGAGAAAAATATTTTATGTCACAGAAAACTAACAATAGCACACAAAAACACAGATTATGGATTGCCACTAATCTATGATTGAATTTGAATGTTTCTTCGTTTTTTACAATATTAAGTGTGCAAAAGACGGAGACAGAGCATCTGATACCTTTGAGTGATGAAAGAAAAGGCACACTTCAGTGAAATGCTTTTCTGGCAGGTGAACACTATGAAGGAAAAATATATCCAAAATTTGCTAACTAATTAATTAATTGAGGCACTGTGACTGGGCAAGGACATAGAAGGTCAAGGGAATAACCTTTGATCAACTCTTAGTAGCAATAGATCTATGGACTCCTGGCATTAAAATCAATGATGATTTTAATGTTACTTCTTGTAACTTCAGTGCTACTAAGGAACACTTCAGCCAGTGAGAAATTATATGGAAGTCTGATCGCGTATCTAAGCCATATGCAGAAAGCTTGTTCTTTCCCTCAGTCACTATATCTAGGTTGAGACAAGAATTGTTATATAGAAAAAACTTCAGATCCGAAATAATAAGTTAGACAGTTGGAGCAAGCAGTGATTCAGAGTAATATTCAGGAGACAAAATAGGTAACATAGACTTCATTAATATCAACGCAAAATCAAAATCTATGTATTCTTAAATTGCTGATCTATGCCTAGTTTCTACATTAATGCTGCTATTTAGTTACAATCTTGAGATCTGTCAAGAGCCACTGGGAAATGCCATTTGCATTCAATAAGAATGGAGAAAGTCTCCACCTCTTTTGAATGGTAAACAGAGCTGCATGCCTTTCTTTGATCTCCATGATATATGAGCAACACTCACTTGTCTGGCAGATGTTGAGTATCCACCTGCTATTTTCAATAAATTTGTGCTGATTATGACAAAAGGCATACCCTATAAAACTGGACAGTTTATTAGTGAAGTGTGAATCTTTAAAGAACAGATCTTGATAAAATGCCTAGGTTCTGCTAGAAATTAAAGACAGCAGTCCTCCTTAATGTAGCTGCCAGTGAAGAAATTTTTCCAGTTCTTCTATCATGTAACACCGATAGACTTCACAAAAAAAAGCAGTAGTCTCCTCAGAAGAACATGCTGACAGCTAGTGTGTGTAAGTGCTGCTGAAATCAACTGGCAAAAATTATTAAATGTAGAAAGTTTGGTCTTTAACTTATCAAAGGACAGCGTTGCTTGAAACTGCTGCTTTGTTTCTACTGAGCCGCACCACATGCTTGCAACTTGCTGCTCTTTAAAGCAGCAATATCTTCGTTCATCATAAAAAATCAGGAATGCAGAAGATAAATTATTGTTTTAATTTTTGCTTCTGACACATGGAAGACAACTGTTCAAATTTAAAAAAAAATAATTTTACTGAAATGTAATATTTCAAAGGTCATAATATTTGCATTACTAATTTTCCTGTCTCCCCCACCAAAGAACCTAAAGAACACAGGAAATACCTTAATTGCTGTTTCTGATAGAAATTTGTTAAATTATTAACTTTCTTATTTCTCTAAGCATTTATCAGAAGTCTTAACATATTCATTTTGTGCTATTCTGCTTTAATAGCATATGCATAAAACTACTGCTTTTAAAGTCCCAGCACTTAAGGTTTAATGTCTACTAGTGTATTACAGCAGTGAGTAGTCATTTAATTTATAAATGAATAAAATATAAATCAGTTCAACTTTCACTTTAAAATTTAAAACATATAAATAGCCTTTTTTATGAATACTATGTAAATCACATAAAACAGAGAATAAATTACAAAATATATATATGCATGATCACATAGGCATATGACGTACATACAATTGTTTGTAGAGGTAGGGAGTTATATAATTCTGAAACATTGTAGTACTTCTTATAAATTTTCTTTGGTGTGCAAGTGTCCTGGGTTCAGCAGTAGCAGGCATTTTTCACCTTAGTAGCTGGTGTAGCGCTGTGTTTTGACTTTCATCCTGGGAACAGCACTGATAACACCAGTGTTCCCAGCTACTGCTTAGAATGTTTTGGTCTGGCCAAGGACTTTTTGAGCCTCATGCTCTGCCAGGGAGGAGGGGAAGCCAAAAGGGAGCAGAGACAGGACATCTGACCCAAACTGACCAAAGAGATATTCCATACCACAGGATGTCATGCCCAGGATGGAAAAAAGCAGAGGGCAGGGACCCGAAAGATTGGGGTTCACTGCTTGGTTGGGCTTGGTATCGAGTGGTGAGTGATTGTATTCTCTTCCCTTGTATTTCCCTGGTCATTATTATTATTGGTGGTAGCAGTAGTGATTCATGTTATACCTCTAGTTATACCTCTAGTCTGTTCTGATCTCAACGTGCGGGAGTTGCATTCTTTTGATTCTCCTTCCCATCCCTCCAGGAATGGGGGGAAGAAAGAGTGGGGAGTGAGTGAGCAAAATGTGCGATTTGTGGCTTAAACCACAACAGCAAGTTTTGCAGTTTATGAAAAGAAAACTAGTGGATGGGGCTGCCAAATCCAGTGAGTTAGATGCTGCTGATTTTTAGATATTTCTGAATATTGCCCTTATGAAAAAAAAAAAAAATCAAATTTCTCAGAATTCTATGTACATACTTGTCTTGGTTTTAGCTGGGTAGAGCTTTCTTCCTAGAACCTGGTACAGTGCTGTGGTCTGGACTTAGGATGAGAATAATGCTGATAACACACCAATGTTATAGTTGTTGCTAAGAGGTGCTTACCCTGATCAAGGACTTTTTAATTTCTCACACTCTGCCAGTGAGGAGGGGCACAGGAAGCTGGGAAGAAGGAGAGACTGGACACCTGACCCAAACTAGCCAAAAGAGTATTCCATATCACAGCACATCATGCCCAGTATATAAACAGTGGGGAGTTACGTGGAAGGGACCAATCGCTGCTCAGGCAGGGCTGGATATCAGTCAGTGGGTGAGCAATTGTATCATGCATCACTTGTATTTATTGGCTCGTTGGCTGGTCTTGGTTTGTTGTTTTGTTGGTTTTTTTGTTTGTTTTGGTATTTTTTTTTTTTTGTTTTAGGGGCTGATTCCTTTCTCTCTTTCACTTTATTTCCTATTGTTTTCATTAGTATTACTATTCCTTATCATAATAATTCTATTTTACTTTATTTAAATTACCAAAATGTTCTTATCTCAACTCATGGGGTTTAGCTTTTTTCTGGTTCTTCTCCACATCCCACTGAAGGGAGACAGGTGAGAGAAGCTGCATGGTACTTAGTTGCCGGCTGGGCTTAAACCACAATACTCAATATTACTCCCTCTGTAAACATATATATAAATGCTTGCAGGGGCAGAATAATTTTTCTTGCCACTGCAAGACTTCATATTACTTAAAGCAGTTTGCCCCCCCCCATCTTGATATAATTCATATTCTGGAACTCTGGAACTCATTTTGGGAGATCACCAGAAAAGCAGAGCCCAGACCAATGAGATGCTGAGGCAACCAGTAGTGGTATCCTGATCACAGACGAGCCTCCTAGGTGAGACTGTCAAGTAAGAAAACCCATGCTTTCATTTCCATCTAGCATACTCACCTGCTTCTTGGTGCACATGAGCTCCTTATTTAATCTGTATCTTAATCTCTTAGCTCCTTCCTCCTAGTTCCAGTAGGAACTGATGAGCAGTTTTATGCCAGTAGGAATTTAAAAGCATGAGCGTTTCAGAAGCATGTATTGGCAAAATATATGAGATATGAGATAAAACATATCTTGGCACAGGAAAGTTAAGAGAAGTATTATAACCTGTATAACAAGTACTGCTTGAGTGCTATCAAGTAATATACTGACCTATGTGTGCTTTCCCCATACAATAACGTCACCTGTGTTCCTTAAGTGACATTACATTGGCTAGCAGACATTCTAGGGCCATTCTGCTGCATGCGCAACCATCAAAAAATAAAATCCACGCAATGAATTAAATGAAAAACTAAACAGAAAAGCAGTACATTTTACAAGCATAATAGCTGGCTTGAAAGTGTATCCTGGGGTTTCAGATGATTTCATAATCTGCTACAGCAAATTTAATAGTATTGTTGCCTGGAAGCTAAGCCATTATATTACGTTTAATTTCACTAAGATGTAAATTACATGGTTCAGTGTCATATAGTACCGGCTACTGCCATTGCAGATTCTTGTTCTTGCAGCTGTCAGGAAATCTAATGTTTATGGGGATTTTGTTTAGCTGGAAGTCTTAAGCTTTTAAAGACTATTTTGAAAACAATAAATTTTTCCATGCCTTATTTGCTATAACTCCCTCTCATCTCTGCACTCACCTCTTTTCTAGGAATATTAACAGCCAATCAGGCTAATTCTCTGAATTATTGTCAGTGAATATTCAGTCATCGAAGAAAAGAACAAAATGACTTGAAAGTGACTTATTGACTGTTATCATATTTGGTTTTAGTGAGCCTTTAATCCAAAAAGCAAATGCTCTTCTTATAGAAAAATAGACAGCTTGAGTTCTTATATTCCATCTTTTATGGTAAATGCCTAACATGAAATATGAGAAGACATTTTGTATTACCATATAACTTTTACCAGAAAAAATATAGATAAGATTTGGTCCCAATAAATACATCAATACTTCTGTTATCATCTGAAACTTCCACCTGAACTGCATAGGAAAATAGCCTAGCTGACCATCCATTAAAAGTAATAGGTGTATCTTTAAAGTAGTAGACCATATTTTTCTATTGTTAGAATCTAATAGAGCAATTGACTGTTACCATTAAGTAATAAGCTGTAATATCAGTGATGTCTTGCCTACATTTTACAAACACTGTGATACATGGCAATTAAAATACTATGGGAGGTTATTGGTTTTTTCTTCAAATGTCTGTTACTTTGAAATATCTTACTCCTGCACATCTGTATATTTTTATCTCTGCACTTGACTGTGGGTGGATCTTTTACGTATCTTCACTGCTTGCCAATTCCATGCTTGTGACAATTTAATTGATTCTATGCATGCATATATGGGAAATCAGTGGAGGCTTTAGATTAACCTTCACCAGTAAGTACTCCTAATAAACAGATGATTTGCGATACAGGTTATTCTTCAGATGGCATAATATAAATCAAAATTTACTGAAGTCAATTGTAAACACACAAAATTTATAAAAAATTATCTTTATCTTGAAAACTTAAAAGAGGAATGTTCCAGTTACACATATTTACAGAAATTTACAGAAATTGAGATTTTTTTACAGAAATTATCCTTCTGCAGTGAGGTGACATGCCTGCTTGATGAGGGAAAGGCTGTAGAAGTTGTCTATTTGTATCTGAATAAAGCATTTGACACTGTCTCCCCCAGCATTCTCCTGGAGAAACTGGATGGGTGTATTTTTCCCTAGTAAAGAATTGCCTGAATGGCCAAGCCCAAAGAATGGTGATAAATGGTATCTAATTGTCAGCCACTTACTAGTGCTGTCCCTCAGGGCTCAGTATTAGGGCCAGCACTGTTTAATATTTTCACTGATGATCTGGATGAAAGCATTGAGTGCACCCTCAGCAAATTTGCAGATGACACCAAGTCTGGTGGGAGTCATTATTAGCTGAGGGATAGGAAGGCACTGCAGAGGGATCTGGATGGGCTGGATTGATGGGCTGTGGCCAACTGTACGAGGTTCAACAAGGCAAAGTGTCAGGTTTTGCATTTGGGCCACAACAACCCCATGCAATGCTCCAGGCTTGAGAAAGAGTGGCTGGAAAGCTGCTCTGAAGGAAAAAACCTGGGGATGCTGATTGACAGAGCTGAACATGAGCCAGCTTGTGCCCAGGCAGCCAAGAAGTCCAACAGCATCCTGGCCTGTATCAGCAATACTGTGTCCAGCAGGGCCAGGGCAGTGATCATCCCCCTGCACTTGGCACTGGTGAGGCTGCGCCTCTAATCCTGTGCTCAGTTCTGGGCCCCTCACTACAAGAGAGACATTGAGATGCTGGAGTGGGTCCAGAGAAGGGCAATGAAGCTGGTGAAGAATCTGGAGCACAAGCCTGATGAGGAACAGCTGAAGGAACTGGGGCTGTTTACTTTGGAGAAGAGAAGGCTCAGGGGGTACGCTATCATTCTCTACAACTACCTGAAAGGAGGTTGTAGTGAAGTGAGGGTCAATCTTTTCCCCCAAGTAACAAGTGATGGCACAAGAGGTAATGGCTTCAAGCTGCAGCAGGGGAGGTTTAGATTGGATATAAGGAAAATTTCTTCACTGAGAAGGTAATCAGGAATTGAAATAGGCTTCCCAGGGAAGTGATGGAGTCACCATACATGGAAGTGTTCAAAAACCACGTAGACGAGGCCCTAAGTGACAGGGTTTAGTGGCAGACTTTGAAGTCCAGGGGTAAAGGTTGGACTTAAAGGTCATTTCCAACCTAGTTGATTCTATGATTCTACAAAATGCATTAATATTTCCTGCTGTCAGTTGGCTTCTTTCATTCAGCAAAGCCATTGCCTACGTTTTGAATCTGGCTGTATTTGCTTCTTTTAGCTGTTATTATATACTGGCACAAATTCTCATCTGCATATGACAGCTGTGGTGTGGTAGCCATTCAGTGACTGTGTGAGAGAAGGCATGATTCTGTCAGTGCTCTGTAATGTTGCCATGAGTAGAAATTGTCTAAAAGCAGCAATAAAATTGCTGTATATCAGAAAAATATTCTACAACCAGCCATATTATCTCCAAATTTGTCTAAATTTGTTTTTGAAATTTTCTATAGAGGAACTTATAATCATGTAATGGAAGATACCAGCTGGGATTTTATCACATATTTGAACTGAGAGGCTGGTTCTGTGTTTTGGGACCAGTGTAAGGGATTTTTATGAATATTTGTTTCTGGAAAAAGTTTTAGGTAGTACAAAAACTAAGGGTCTTAGGATGTTAACAGTCTTCTCCAACAAAACTGTAACCAACCATAGCCAAACCTCTCTCCTCCACTTCTGTCATTTGTGAATTTTAATCAGCCTACAGATAAAAGAGTCCTAAATGCCATCCTACCCTAGGTTTCAATTCCTTCACTGCAAAGTATGCTACATGTGCTTATTCAGGGTACAGTAAAGTTCTGTGGAATGAGTAGCCTGGAAGGTGTTTGCCATTGTCTGCAAAGAAGCTACAGAAGGGAGCACAAAACATTTTTAAATGCAATTTAGTGCACATGCATAGTTGGTAATTAAGAAAACAATAAGGATTAAGAAATTAACTATAAAATTCTCTGTGATAGACACCAGTTGCAAAAGAATAATGGTTAAATGCTTGGCACAAGTAATTCACCTATGAAATAGTAATCTTCACCAGGGTGGGTGGAAGCACGAGCTTGTGGATTCAGAGCATTAAAAATACAGCTTCTGTATTCCTGTCTTGGTGGGGGACAGGAAAGATGGGAACAAATATATATATGACAAATTATTATCTACAACACTTATAATGGATTTAACCTTAATATTGTAGCAACATCAAGAGACTGCAGTTTGCTTTAGAGTGCTCTGGCTGAAACTGAACACTACTAGTCGCAGAAACACAGGGGGCATGAAACTTGCCATGTCAGAGGAAGTATTCCTGCATCACAAATGGATGACAAATAGTAGTTCAAATTTTTCTGCACTCCCTGTTCCCTTAGGCCTTTTATTTGGGTGAAAAAACTTAAAAATTACAAAGTAAAGAAAAGTTCTGGTGTCATGGAAGTAGTAGATTTTTTTCTTTACTGCAGTTTCTTTTAATACACGCTTTATATGTAAATGAGGTGTCTTTGATATTCAGTTTATTGGTATTGCAGGACATGTAATGACTTAGTGCTTCATGCTCAGAGATTATGATATTCTAAAAATGGAATGGCAGTGGAAAGCAAGGAAGTGTCAGGCTAGCTGGAAACTGGCAAAAACCTTCAAATCTCTTTTCTGTTCTGCCCTAAAAAAACATTTGCTAAATTAGGCCTTTTAACAGAAGGGAAAAAAAAAACCAACCCCACAATAAACCACAAAGAAACAAACAAACAAACAAAGCCCAAACATGTGTACAGTGGAGGTGATATTTTGTTTAGTTTCTATTAAAAAAAAAATAATTAATCACTGGTATTTCTGTTATATGTAATAAAATATTGAAACTTGTTGTGGTTTAGGTCATAAATCAGCCACGCAGTTTGCTACATGAAGAATCTAAAGAAATGCAACTCCCACAGGTTGAGATAAGAACAGGTTAGTAACTAAGGTATAATACAAACACTACTGCTACCACCAATAATAATAATGACAAGAGGAAGAGAATACAACAGCTGACCACGTATATCCAGCCTGACCAAGCCATGCACCCCCACCACCCTTCCAGGTCTCTGCTCTCCGTTTCTGCATCCTGGGAATGACGTGCTGTGGTATGGATTACTCTTTGGTCAGTTTGGGTCAGGTGTCCTTTCTCTGCTTCCTCCCGGCTTCCCCTCCTCCCTGGCAGAGCATGAGGCTCAGAAAGTCCTTGGCCAGACCAAACATCACTAAGCCATAACTAAAAACATGGTGTTATCAGTGCTGTTCCCAGGCCAAAAGTCAAAAGCACAGCACTGCACTGCACCAGCTACCAAGGAGAAAAATGACTGCTACTGCTGAACCCATGACAAACTTGAGAAATTCTTTAGAAGGTAGGTCACTTATTGTGAAATGTTCAGTTGCAGTTAGCTTTGGGTTTTTTTAAGAATAAATTTGAAAAAAAGAAATCATTACATGATGAACATATTTTTTTTTCCACTTCACTGGTAATTATATGGTACTATTCTCAATACTCATCTGTATCCTGTCTTCTAAAATCTGATCTTAGAACACAAACTTTAAAGGAACAAAAAGTGAGCAACCATGGCAGCTTAAACCAGCAACCCATATCCAGGGGCTGCAACATTATGCACTGAAATGAGAATTATTTGAATTCCAAGCACTTTTTTTTGTTTCTCTGAGTTTCATAGTTGACATGCAATTTCCACAAAAAAAAATAGTATGTTATGTAACCCTACATTATTACCCAGCTTAAAGTTGGGTAAATGGGCTTTATATGAGAGATTTTTGCCTTGGTTTTCACTAAAAGAAAGATCTCCAAACTTTAACCTGATCCTGCATCAATATCACATTCAAAAATATACATCACATTCATCAATATACACATTAAAAATGCTTAAAATCTTGACATCAAAATTATATGTAACTAGTAGATTATAATAGTAAAACACTATGGATTAAATCATTTGTTTACTTCAGAGCTCCATATTTCAGTGGTACGTGCAGAAATGCTATGCAACTTTTTTATTTTCAACAAAAGTGCATTTAGCTACCATTTATATATATATGGAACTCTGTACTTACATTTACCTTTTCGTTTTTGATCCTAAAATGTCTTATTTCACATTCAAGATACTTTGCCTATCTGAAGTATTGGGGAATATTCTTGAATTTGTTATTATTTGGAAAATGAAATTCAAAGTGACTACTATATAAAATCCTTTATAAAAAGGATTTAAAACCCCTCCAACCTTTGCAAGCGTAAGCCAAATCACAAGCCCTATGTTTTGTGTTTGCATTGCTAATTTATCCTCATCTTATTGAAAATTCTGGAATTTTGCACATTCTTTTTAGGCTATTTCAGCATCAAATTGCGTTCTGTCAATGTCTCATTTGAGCCTAATGTTTTATTCAATATCACATGTATAGCACTATATAAATATAATGATTCTAAAAGATGAGTGAAGCTAAAGCTCTTTTGAAATTTATTACAGATGTTATTTTATCTTTATTTCATAGCTTTCATAATACAAATTAGTAGTCTAATTCTATTTTTACTCAGGCCAGTTTGCTTTCTTTTTTTAAGACAACTTTTCTTCTAGAGAGATTTTGTGAAAGTATGCTAAATCAGTCAGAAAAACTTTGCTATGCAGAAGAGCATCCCCAAAAATGTTGTTCTTCCTATAGAAAGTATTCATAAGTTTTCCACAGGAAATTATTAAAGAAATACAAAATTAAAAGGGGCTTTTCTATTAAGGAAATTAATAAAAATAACACTCTCAAAAATATGATTTCTTTTTCTCTTGTAGTTGATGCAAATTGAGAGAAGTGTTAAAGATTTTAATTAGGCTTATAGAAAATTAAATAATTTATACTGTATGCTAAAATATTTCATGTTTCCTTCACTTTTTTTAATTTCCAAAAATATGAAAGGATGAAATTATGTGTTAGAAGCAGATCAGACTGCTTCTCTGCTTCTCATACCAATTCTCCCTATATTTTTCTCTTCATTACTATGTGATTTGTCCACTAAACCACAAAAATGTCTGTTATTGGACATGCTTTTTATCTCAGTCTGTTATTAATTTGCAGTTTGCATAAGAACATCAGAAGTGCTCAACGCAAAGAGAGCTATACTCTGTCCAGCACAATACTTTTTCACTTACAATGACAATAGAAGGTGCTTCTACCCATTCATAGAATTATAGAATCATAGAACCAAGGATTCATAGGATCATAGAATGGTTGTGTTGGAAGGGACCTGAAAGATCACCTAGTTCCAGTCATAGACAGGGACACCGTCCACTAGACCAGACTGCTCAAAGCCCCATCCAGCCTGGGCTTGAACACTTCCCCAGGGATGAGGCTTCCTCAATTCCTCTGGATAACCTGTGCCAGTGCCTGAGCACCCCCACAGTAAAGAATTTCTTCCTAAGATCTAATCTAAATCTATCCTCTTTTAGTTTAAAGCTGTTGCCCCTTGTGCTATAACTATAGACTTCGGTAAAATTCTTTCTGAAAAGCCCCCTTTATATGTTGAAAGGCCACTTTAAAGTTTCCCCAGAGCCTTCTCTTCTCCAAGCTGAACAATCCGTGCTGTAACAGCCTCTTCTTAGGAACAGTGCTCCAGCCCTCTGACCACTTTTGTGGCCCTCCGACCACTTTTGTGGTCCTCCTCTGGACCCACTCTGAAATAGGTGCAGCACTTTGCATGTCAAAGTTTGTAAAGTTTTGATGGGCCCACTATCAAGCTTGTCAAGGTCCCTCTAGATGGCATCCCTTCCCTCTAGCAAATTAAGTCCACCCTAGCTTGGTGTCGTCCTCAAAATTGCACTCAATCCCACTATGTCATTTATGAAGTCAGCCATGGTCCTTGTATAGAGCCTTAAGGGACAGCACTCATTTATGATTGAAATCTTGGACATTGAGGCATTGAATACAACTCTTCTGACATATCATTCCAAGCAGGTCCTTATTCGTATAACAGTTAATTTGTCAAACCCACATATCTCCAATGTAGTTTCTGGAATGTTGCGGGGGACTGTGTCATAGGCCTTTACAGAAGTCTAAATAGATGGCAACAGTTGCTCTTCCCTTGACCATTAATGCTGTCACTCCATTGTAGAGGGCCATCTGATTTGTCAGACTTGATTTGCCCTTTGTGAAGCCATATTGGCTGTCTCTACTCATCCCTCAATTTTCTATATGTTTTGGCATGTCTTCCAAGAGGATCTCCTCCATGATCATACTGGGCATGGAGGTGAGGCTGACTGGTCAGTAATTTCCAGGGTCCTACTTTTTACCCTTTTTAAAAATGTATGTGATGATTTCCTTTTCCCAGTCACTAGGGACTTCACCTAACTGCCATCACCTTTTAAATATGGTGGAGAGCAGCCTAGCAGCTTTATCTGCTAGTTCTCTCAGGAACCAGGGATACGTCTCATCCTGGGATGCATTCCTCACAAACTTCCTCAGCATCTACACTTACAAGATTAGTGACATTAGAGGTCATGTCCCAGCCTATTCCCTTCAGTATCCACTTACCAATTTTTCTTAAATTTATCTCATCCCTTAGTGGACCTACTGATGTTATTTACGCCAATAACTTTCTGTGGGAACAAATTCCTGAACTTCATTACTGGTTTTATAAAAAAGTAAATAATCTGTTTAAAATTTATCTCTTCCTCTTTCAAACTGATATCCCTTCCTCTTGCCCCCCTAATTCTAGTATTTAGTAAATGTAGTGCCATCTTTACCTTAAGCTTCACCCTCTTGGCTCAGTCATATCCAGATATTTGCCTGGCCTTCATCTCTTCAATGGAAGAGTTGTAGCCTTTTAGTCTTTCCTCATTAAGCTCTGTTCTCTCTCTCATTTTTTTAACTCCACTTTACCTTCATGGAGATGCAGAGAAGATAGATGCATAAAGTATTGACAAAAAAGAGCATACCGAGATTTTAAATAATATCAAATTGGCACTGTCTATCCTTTTCATGCTACACCTTCTGCTTGTGATGATCATTTTCTTGGCTTTTGAGGATACTGCTATGCAGTAAATTTTTTATTTCAGAGAGCTGTCAATGATAATTCCAAGAGATCCTGACTGAGTCACAATTGCCATTCCAAACTCAGTATCCTCTAAGTAAAATTCTGATTATTTTTTTCCCTAGAAACTTCGCATGAATCTACATTGAAGTTTATCACCTTTTTGGTTTCTCACTCTATGTTGAAAGGTCCTTGAGGACTTTCTCTACTCAGTGTTGAAAAGTCGTTGAGGACTTTCTCATGAGCAATACGGCATTTGGCTACCCAAAGGAACTCAGTTCTCATGACCTCAAAAAATTTACAGATCAATGAAAGATACTGAGCAAAACTGCTCCCACTACAAACTCTAACATCCCCCAGAATGCCACATGCAGATCTTCTCCATTCTGAGCAGCAAATACTAAATTGCCTGCTCTGCAAATTTCTCCAATCTTGCAACAATTCGGTTTCTTTAAACCATTTGGCTGGCAGCAAAAAAACCAAGACATGAAGTCAGAATCATTTGTCTCTCATTCCCAGGGTGCTCTCTAGAGCAGTTTAGGCAGATGCAAGTGAATTAGTCTATCTAGCATCTTCTGACAATATGGTTTTTGCCATCTGTGGGATGTACACCTTAGGCAGGAACTGGACAATTTCATGTTTGAGTTCCTTCTAGTTTCTTAATGTCATCTATCCCAGCATACAATTCCTGTCTTTGGTCTAATACATCTATAATTTTACCTCATAGTGGGGGAAAGTGGGGCAATAATAGAAATCATTCCAAAGGTTACAGAAGACTGGTAAGAAGAGCTCCCTGAACTTCTTTTCCATAATATCAATATTCTTGAGTACTTCTTTTACACAGTTTTCAAGTAGTGCTACTGATTCTCAAGATGGCCTTCTTCTCATGTATTGAATAACACTTTGCTTATCACCTTAAGCATTATTTTAACAGCATTGTGATGATCATGGTTTAGTAACATACATCTACCACCGCATTTCTACTGAAAGAGCCTAGGTCCTGCTGGGAAAAAAAAAAAAAAAAATGAAAGGAAGAAAAAAAGTGAGCTAAATAAGCTGTAAATAAAACAAGACCATTGAAAGAGTCCAAAGTAACTTTAATTTCAAGCAATAGGAAGACTGACTGAAGTTTGTGTAAGATTGGTGAAGTACTAAGCCTCTTGAGTAATTACCAGATTATAACTGAAAGAACAATATGCACTGATTGATAGTTATACTACTTTATTGAAAAAAGCTGGAGTGCAACGAATAGCAAGCCTTTCACAGAGCCAAATATTGTGTTAATTTTAGGAAGAAGTACTACATTAATATTTTTATTTTGACATAGTAAAACATGGCTTCATTCCATAAACAAATGCTCTTCTTAGAAAATTTTTTAATCATTTTCGAACATTTTAAATTTGGGATAGAATACTGCATAGAATAATCCCTCTCAATAACTTTCTACGACATTTTTTTGCATAGTTCATGCTTATAAATGTCTTGTAAGTCACAAAAAAAGCAAAATCACTAAACTAAAAATTAAGGACAGGGGTGCAACAAGGAATGACAGCAGGTTTATAAAATAAATTTAAAAAAAACCCCATAAAATAAAGTATAATTTAGAAGTGTATAAGCTTAAAAAAGATGTAAGTTTCATTTTTGCTTCATTGCATCACTTTCATCAACATCACTAATGTATACTGCTGTGACCTAATATGGTGTCTGAAGGTTAAAAAAAAAAAAAATACTATGATCATGATATAATTATGTGTAATATTTTTTGAGATCCTTCATTTTTTATGACTGATGCTTAAAGGATGATTGTTTCCCAATTAAAGAAAAAATTAAAAGAAACCCAAATATGGGCATATTGATGTAGTTTTATACAGTTGTAATATATATATGTCACCAGCCTCTATCCCTGTGGCTGCTGAATCTGGTACAGATTACATATGTTTTAGAATAGGAACTTCTTTCTCCTCTTTTCTCTGAATCACCTTTTGAGTAGAAGGCAGGTAATATCTGGAATCTTAATGTTAAAGATTTCAAATTTCTAGCAGGGTATTCCTACACATGACAGTATCCTACCTGTACGTTTCAGATCTCTGTTATCTATGTCATGCTACAGAAACAACATTCAGAAATAGTCACCTTCATTCAGGTCAAGATTTTCAAAAACAGGGACTAAACATACATCATCAATAGGAAGGTTTTAAATATGTAAATTACAGAAACCACTGTGGTGTCTATATAGCCATAGGCTTTTTGACTTTTTTTTTTTGTTTTTTGGGTTTTTTTTTTAAATAATATTGGTTTTAGCAACTGTCCTTTTGTCATTAACTATTTTATTGTTTTCTATAACAGGAAAAATAACAATCTCAAATTCTCTTTTGCATCTCTTGCCTTGCGCAGTGCTCTGCAAAGACAGCAACAGAACTGCAGAAAGCATTCAATACTATGTTGTGAAATAAGGTCATGAAACACCTGAGCCAAAAAGCTGTTGCGGTACAATAGAAAATTCCAATTGACTTCAGCAGGATTTGTGTCAAGCGAAATCAGTTACCATGTACGATAAAAAGACTAGGTATTTCAAAATTTTCTGTGATGGGTTGACCTGAGCTGGATGCCAGATGCCCAACAAAGCTAGGGGTTAGGCTAAAGACAGGGAGAGATCATTCACCACTTACCACCACAAAGATAAGAGACTGACTCAACTTGAGAAAATTAGTTCAATTTATTACTAAACAAATCAAAGTAGGATAATGAGAAAAAAACCCTTAAACACTTTCCCCCCACCCCTCCCTTCTTAACAGGCTTAACTTTACTCCAAAATTCTGGTTTTACTCCCTCACAGTGGCACAGGAGGGAGAATGGGGCTTGTGATCAGTTCATTACACGTTGTCTCTGCTGCTCCTTCCTTCTCAGAGGAAGACTCCTCACACTCTTCCCCTGCTCCATCAAGGGATCCCTCTTACAGGAGACAGCCCTTCACAAACTTCTCCATTTTGAGTCCTACCCATGGGCTGCAGTTCTTCACAAACTACTCCAGAGTGGGTCACAGCCTTCTTCGGACATCCCTTGCCCTCGTGCTGGGTCATCCCCAGTCTGCAGGTGGATATCTGTCACAATGTGAATCCTCATGGGCCGCAGGGACACAGACTGCCTCAGCATGGTCTGCACCATGGGCTACAGGGGCATGTCTGCTCCAACACTTAGAGCATCTCTCTCTCCTTCACTGACCTCGGTGTCTGCAGGGCTGCTGCTCTCACATATTCTCACTACTCTCTCTGGCTGCAGTGCACAGGATTTTTCTCCCTTTCTTAATATCTCAGAGGTGCTCTCACCATCACTAATGGGCTTAGTCTTGGCCAGTGGTGGGTCCGTCTTGGAGTCAGGTGGCTCTGTGGGACACTTGAGAAACTTATAACAGCTTCTCACAGAAGCCACCCTGGTAGTTCCCCCACTACTAAAACCTTGTTACACAAACTCAATACACTTATGTAATACAAACATTGCTTAACCGTTCAGTCCTTACATGAGACCGTTTGACTAGGAAATGGTCGTGTATTTTTCAGATGTTTATATCTAGATTACCAACAATCTTTTAGTGCAGCTGCTCTCCTGAAAATAAGATGGTTTCTATTTTGAGAATAATATTTTCTGTCAACATATGAAGAAGTATATCCTTATATTGTTCAAATTTCCGTTTCTCTTCAGCCTGTATTTCCATTCTTATAGTAGACATTTGAGTCAATGATCAGTATTTGTGTTAGCAACATAGTTTTAAAATCTATTACTTCATTTAAGGGGCTGGACTTCCTTGACTGTCCTGAGGCTTTGCAAGATGCAGAGCAAATATTATCCAAAAATTTCTATTTCAAAAAGGAGAGGGAGAAAGAGGAGAGGGAAAACAGCTGTATTTTTCAAAGAATTCTATGTTCCTTCCATCCCATTAATTCCCTAAATTATTTTTCCATTCAGTTTTCCCATGACACTGTCATCACTTTCAAAAACCTAAGTCCAAATGAACCAGATGTGCTGAACATGCAAATAACTGGAAAATGGGTTTCCCTGGAAACCAGATGAAAGCCTTCAGAGCAGCTCCACCTCCTGCTCAGCTTGCCTTTCCCTTTTAGCAGTTCAGCAATAGCAAATCAAGACACTTATACACAGATTGTCCCCTCCACTTACATGAGCAGGGGGTAACCACTTCAGGGAGGATTCAGAAAGGGGAGACATTTCAGTGTTTTCAGTTTTATTTTCTGTAAATCTCTAACTCTTCTGTAATAGCAGGACATGGATTGGGTAAGATGAGCATTTTTGCAGGTGGTACCAGACAACAACTGCCTTTCACATTGTTCCTTGGCAATGTCATAGTTAACTGTGTAGAATATCTGCTAGAATATCGCTGCAATTAGCACTCATTTATCTGGAATTCCTTCCCCGGAACTTTATGTTGCTATTCCATAGTATTTTGAAAATCATATGGAATTTAAATGCCTACCCAGAAAACTCACCTACTACAATCTGCTCTCTCTTTTCCCACATATTTTATACTGTTCTTCAGATACCAGAGGTGTAGCAATGAAGGCAAGCCTTCTTTCCCCTTGATTGCATCCTGCCTTTTCCCATAGTTCATTTGAGTTGCCTTGGTTGCTGGCAAACAAAACTTCTAGTACAGTACCGCTGGTATGATTAAATTGCTGGAACACTTTAGCATACCTTTAGCCTTTAGTGCTCCTTCATGTAATACCAATATGAAAGGAATAATACAGCCGCAGAGGATGTTCAACATTAACTAGCTCTATAATCGAGATCGCTAACCCTTAATATAATGATCTCTTCTGAACTTGCAAATTTTCTCTTTTACAGACCAAGAGCTCTGCAGTGTAACTACAGAAATATTGCTGAAAGAATAAAGTTCAGTAGAAAATTTCATCACATTGTTAAGCAATCATGATTCACCCTGAGAATAAGAGGAGACCCTTTGATTCATAGCTCTTGTTTTCATTCCTCATGTGGTCAGGGAGAGGTGGAATAAATCACAGTGCTTCCACCTAGACTAGAATAAATTTCTGAAGGGATAGCTGAGTGAAGTACATGTATAAAAAATTGCCAACTGAAATGAATGCAGGACAACAAACAACAGAAATATCCTGCCCTGTTAATGAGATGCTGCTATCTGGATTAGCATGAATTTGCTGTATTTCTAATTAGTTTTCGTTGTATTAACATGCTAATGTTAATATGATACATTACTTTCAGCCATGCAGGCATAAAGCCAATTTTTAGGAAACTGGCCTTCTAGAGAACAAAAGTAGAGAATCAATTAATAAGTAATTTACAAAACTAACCAGCCTAACTCTACACCAGAGATACAGAGTTTATAATGGTCCTTTTTTCAGTACGTCACTATAACTAACAATGCACATATGATTAGCATTACCAGTGATCTCCTGTAGAAGCTGGCATCTATTTTTTATTCTGATCTTCTTTCCGGTAGAAGCAAATATTTCTGACTTTGTTTCTGTAGGATTGCATCCTTTGAAGAGCAACACAACACATGGTATCTGATACAGCATAGTATGAATGAAACATGGAACAGCACTCCTCCCTTCCCTTCAAACAAAACAAAACAAAACAGAACAAAACAAAACGAAACAAAACAAAAAAGCAGCTGCAAAAAAATAATTCCTGAAGTGTAAGTTCTGGTTCATCAGAATGTAGAGCACCTTGCTTAGTTGACAGCAGTAATATTGCTTGGACTTAAGGAACATTCTTATTGATTCATGAATATTCCAAAGGGATACATTAATCTTTTGTGAACCATACAGCTCTGATGAAATTGCTGTTTAACATGCTAAAGTGTCAAATTCATCTTCTTGTACAAAAGAACTTCTTATAATAAAGACTCTTTGTAATAGCAATAAGGCATCTCTGTGGGGAATGTTTATCATGAAGCATTTGCACTTTGAAATACTAGATATTTTGTCTTGTATTACATAGCTCCCTAAGGATATGAGTGCATGGTATTATCCAATACCTTCCATTCAACTGTATAGCTTAATTATTACTTGGGACATTCTGTCTATACATAGGTCTTAAATTAGATAAGCCATGCATTTATTGAATTTAACAATCTGTGGCATGACCTTTATTTTGCTTCTGTCAGAAAATGGAAAAATCAGACAGATGACCCACCAAACATATAAAGGTAGGTAGGTAGGTAGATAAATAGGTGTGTAGGCAGATTTCAGTACAGGTAGAATTTCTACAGAGACATATGTGCCTCATATGAGAGAATACACCTAGATCTCTTCCTGAAATCTCAGTGCTCTAAGGACTCATTAAGGTTCTTAGTAAGATGCTCCCAGTGCTCACCAAATGCAGTGTACTAAGTACACACGAGATATGATCCTCCATGTCTCCAGTGATTTGCCACATTCAAATGACCCTCTCCTTGACTGTTACTGATATGAAATGTTACCTTGTCTGATATGACCTTGTTACTGATATGAAACATTACCTCTTGTCCTGTGGCCTGATTGCAGCAACTCTGTAATCACAGCTGTGCTTTTAGAAACTCTTCTCATGCTGTGCCAGTTCATCCAACCTTCTTCCACAAGGGAAAAAAGAAGTCCCTGTATAAATTATTTCTGAAATAGTACAGAGGCTTTACAGCATTCTCATACAAGGCAAAATATAAGAGCTTATTCAGAAAATTATGAGACTTCATGGCTACGCAGAAACTCCTGTTGTGTAGTACAGTTATGTACAATCTGCAAAGAATGTTTTGAGATCTAATGCAGTTATATGTTTTTCATAGCGGTTAGGAAAAGGAGAACTTTAATCACGTTCATCATACCTGTAATGAGGGAACCGAGTCTAGACTGGGAGGACAGATTGCAATTAAGTTATAGATCTGCATAATCTCAAAATCTGTCTGCAATTCTCTATGGAAATAGTGCCCTTAACATGTTGAAGTAGGTAATAGAAAAATGCACATCTTAAAAAAAAAATAAAAAATAGGAGGGAAGATCCAGGGAACTGTAAGTCAGCCTCACATCAATCCACATGGAGATCATAGAGCAAGTCCTCTGGGATTTATTCACCTCTAAGAAGAGAAGGATCAGTCAGAGGAGATGTTATTGTTTTAGAGAAAAGAAAAGGAGAGGAGACACGAGGCGAGGCGGGGTGGGGAGACGAGGTGAGGCAAGGCAAGGTGAGGAGATGGGAGGT
>JAOEHY010026176.1:20312-49612 GCA_025447955.1 Psilopsiagon aurifrons
GAGAGGAGAGGAGAGGAGAGGAGAGGAGAGGAGAGGAGAGGAGAGGAGAATTCTGTGAGCCTATGATTTCCATAGAGTAGTGGAAGACTCAGGCCTAGAAGGTTATCTGCAGCTTTCTTTTCTAGAATGCAAAGTAAAGCTTCTGCTATGTGAATTCCAAGATTTAAAAACAAAACAAAACAAAACAAACACGAAATCTTTGTCTGCCTTGTTGGAACTGTTAAAGCTATAGAAATAATAAAGTTAGTCTAATAAGAAATATTATTTCTTATACTAATCATATTAATGACTACAAAGTGATTTACAAACATGGAAAAACAACTAGCTAGTATTAATGTGACTAAATGTCTTATAAATTGTTGAAAAAGAAAATTAAAAATTGTTGAAGAGTCAGTGGGATAAGATCAATTGCAGGCAACTGTCCTGAGCAAGGTGCGCAATGAGGTGCTTTCTGCATTTATCACTTCTGTGTTCCCAGCTTCCCACACAAAGTCACTTTGGCTCAATAGTTTGCTATATTGCTAGAGATTTTATTGATCATACTTCACACTGTACTAACTTAGCACTCAGTGTCTTGTCCTGCTTTCATGCATTGACTTATTGGATAGATTCAGAACTACTAAGGTGCACACTGCAAAACTGTGCAGAGATTGTCATGATCTCTGCATGACTGACTTCCCAAAGGGGCAGCTCTGGCACTGCTGGCACTTGCTGGTAGCTTGCAGCAGGTTCTCTCACCACTCATTATACATTACTGTCTTACCAGTCCAGCACCATGCATTTCATAAGGCTGGGTCTGTGGAAGAAGAAAGAATGTGGAGGCATTGACAGGGAGGAGGGTGTATTAGAGACTATGCTATTTGCTCATATATGATTCCGTTATGTGCAATTGCACCTTGTTTGAGAAAACTGCATTAGAGGCCAGAGATAACATGCCTTCATACACTGGGGCAGGGGTTTCTTAAGGCCTAACTGCAGAAAATGTCAAAAAGAAAGCACTATATTCCCTTCTGGAAAATAAACCTCATTATTTACCTTACTGTTCTGTTTCCTTGGCTTTTTTCTTCCGTTTACACTTATTCTGTATTCTACATTGCTGCTTTTTCCTGGGCTCCTCTCCTCATAGCACTTAGCAGTTGTGTATGTGGGTGATACTGTAGTCTTAAAAAATAAAATAAAATTTAAAAAAAAATACAAAAAAAAAAAAGGTTTTTAGACTGTGCCATTGTTTCTCAGTTCCTGAACCTCAGGTTCATTCTTGAACCAGACTTTTTCACAAAGTATCTGCAGTGCTCCACTTTTGGCTCTTTTTTGCATCTAAATATCAACCATTAATTTCTGTGGACAGCAGTTTCCAGGTCTGACATTAAAAAAAACCACAGAAGTCTTCAATATTATAGTTAGAAGCGAAGTTAAATCTAGAATTTTTGAAAACAAAGTCCAAGTTCGTATCACAAAATCACAGGATGATTATTATATCCCATGAACTGAAATAGTATTAAAATAAAAAGACACCAAAGAAACCCCACCAAATTTCTGAAAGCCCCAAACACCCTTTTATCAAATGGATGTTGCCCTTATCTGAAAAGGGTGTTTGAAACCTCTAAAGACATTTTTCTAATTGACATATAAAAAGACTGACTTAAATCATTTTTTCATGCTTTTATTTAGGTGGTTAAATGAGTGTTAAATGAGAATCTTTTAGAAGAAAAAATACATTCAATCAATGTAGGAGTAATCAGATTTGTAAATCAACAGTGATCATTTTTAAAATACATTAAAAAAAAAAAAGCAAAAAGAGAAGGAAGGATGCTCTTTGAGGTAAGGTGTAACTTATCGTGGTTAGAGAGCTCACTTTAAGGTAAGGAATTTTCCTGCGGATAACTTGGGATACTTAGGAATGAGAAAATAATTTTTTTCTGTCTTATGGATGATTTCCGAGCTCATCCATTTTACCTTTGAAAAATATATATGACAAATATTGAAAACATTTCTTACTACTGAGAGAGTAAGATTCTGAATTCCTTGACACAAGTGTGAATTAGAAATACTTCCAGAGATTTCAGTGCATCACATTTTCAGGCAGAGATTGTCACACAGATATGCTGCTTGCAAATGAATGGGCTGACATCGGTTCATGAAATGTGACTTTTGGGCCCACATGACATTGCAAAACTTAAGCATTGGGAAAAGGCATTTGAAGAAATATTAACCCTCATGTTTATAGGATATATTCAAGTGGACTATTAGGACAACCTTTGTTTCCTTCCCCAGATTGTGTCTACTTTCACAGTAAGCACCCTACACTGTTTTCATATATGACATACATAGCTTCTTCCATGCTTTTGCCACTGTCTTACTTGTTTGCATAGTTCCTAAATATCCACTACAAACTCAGATAACTGCGTCTCTGACATCAAGATTTCTCCGTGACCTCCACCTAATTAGAACTTCAGAAATTGCTCTGAGCATCATATACTTACATCTACATGACTGCATTTTAACCCCAGATGGCAACTAAATGGCCTGCAGTTTCTCGCTCAAATAACTGAGCCTGCATTTCTGAAGCAGTAGAAAAACAAATCCATATAACTAAAGGGATAATTTCAATGATTTGTTATCAATATTTTCCTTACTACTGATGTAATCAGATCCAGGTATTTCAAAATTAAGTTACAAAATATGGTCCTTTGTGTCTAATTCTTTTATTTAAGGTGGCTTTAATAAGTTACTCAACATGACACCATCTTCTTCAATAGACAGCAACCTTTTCCTGAAAGTCCTTTAACAATCGTTAACAAAAAAAACTGTTCCATTGTGATTTCTTCCAAGCCACTGTACTAGAACAAATTCTGCCCATTCTAATTAGGTGACATCAAGCAGCACTGAAAATGCAATTTGTTGTGAAATTTGGTTTTTGTATTTTGCTGTTAGAAGGCCAGTATTCAGCTCTTTCACGGCTCTCCATTGGACCTTATCAAAGAGCATGCTAGCTGGAGGGCATCAGCAGCACTGATCACTCAAAGGGAAACAGAACAGCTGTGTTCCTGACAGCTGGAGCAAGCGTGACGTCCATCAGCAAATAACGGGGATATCTAAAACTATCCTCCTTAGCAGGGTGCCCTCAAATCCTGTTATGTTGTAAATGAGAGTTCTCGGTGACTGTCAATTTCAACTATTATTTTTCCAGCACATGATAAACAGTTCTTTTTACATCTGTGTATTAGTTTGTCATGCTGTCATTCATCACCCATAAAATAGCTTTAGGTAAGAATTATAAGAGAATAAGCTGTTTTAGAGAAGCTCAAGCCCTAAGAATCCTCCTATGCAGATGCACAACAAATGCTCACACTACAAGCATACCCAGAAATTCCATACAAGATATACATTTTTAGTTCATACTTTTAAGCCTAAAAGGAGCTGCTAATGAGGTGAATATCCTCTTCCTGAGTCTTCTCTGTTTCAATCTTTTTAAATCCTGATAGTAGTATCTACACTCAAAAAATCTTATCTTCATTGTCATCAATACCCTGATATCAAGATAGAACTGAATTTTATGTGTCCAGAATACATTAACCCAGCACTGCTATCCTATGAAGTTATGCATATCATAGATCTTATTTTAGATTGTTCACTAAATGCTCCCTACAGAGGAATAATACAACATTAGAAAAAAAAAAAAAAAAACAAGGAAAAAAAAATAGTAGTACATAATAGCACATGTTTGGTGTTCTGGATTCTGATTGGTATCACTGAGACACTTCCTCTTTGCATCTTTTGAGTTCTAATTAGAATTCTTTAAATGGCCTTTCACAGTGTTTGTTCCTTAAGTGAAAGTGGCTTGTTGATTAGTTAACCCGTTCTGTTAAAGCAGACATGATTCATTAAATAAAAGAATTTGATAGCTTAGTTTGCTTTACTTCTATCTGTAGTTTTATTTATTTCAGCTGCCAAAAATCTCTAACCCATTTCTTAAGCCATTAACATCACCTGAGGTGAATTATACCTTTACAGATGTAGCATCAACAGAATTAGTCCAGACTATACAGCTCAAAACAGCTACAGAACTCTTTGAGGTAGCCTTATAGTATGGCCTTATAGTCAAAAAAACTTACAAGCATGCTGTCCACTGCCTTACTCTTTCATGCTAAATGTTGCTTGGAAATACACGTACATTATATTTGGTATATGAACTTTTAAACTGGACTATGTATCTCTATATAAATAGAAGTAGCAACTGAGACTTCAAAAGTTGCCTTCAGACTCACAGCCTTCCAGCATGCGCACTTCATGTATTGGTGTTTTCCATGGTTTAGACTCCCTGTTGTCAGTCTCCAGAGGAGAGATGCATACAGTTCTTCAAAAAATGCTCCCCCAAATGAAAAAAAAGACCACTTTGATAATAAAAGCATCATACCAATTTCTCAACTGCATACTTCCATGTCTATTTTGTGTGATTGTATTTTTGCAAAAATAAAACAACACCAAAATGCTGAAATGCTGTGAAAAATTTTTGCCCAGAGGAAATAAAATAATAATACATTAATGAGATGCCTCTTCCTTCAGATTTCACTTGCAATCAAGACACTAAAGAAGCAACAGTTGAACTGTTTACATTGAAAAATCTAAAGGATGCAAAAAAAATTTGAATCAAAGGCTGCTATTCTGCAAATACCTTAGTCTACTGTGTTTGGGTATTACAGTGATAACGAGAAAGATCATGAGAACATCATCCAGGCTGCTGACTTGCTACACAGAGCAGTAAATTAAGGTCTAAGTATCATCTGTGCTAACCTGTATGAACTTCTAATTTTTATAAAGTTACAGATTAGATATTTAAAGGAAAAAAAATATGATGTCTGCAGGTGAAATCTAAACATCAGTTCATTACCATACAGACAACTTTTATTTATGCAGGTGTCCTGTATACCTTTATGCATGTTGTTCAGAATGAACTCTTGCTTATCAAGAGGGCAGACTGCAGGTTTTTCAAACAAGGTAGCCAGGTGGGCAGCAGCAGTTCCTCTGCTCAGCAGGTTGCCACCCGCTGAGAGCAGCATGATTTAAGGCTCTTACACAGGTCTTTTTTATTAGCATAAAAAATGGAGGGTAAAGAGGAAGGGAATCAAAAGTGTATAGGACTTGACAGGGCCCAAGTATAGACTGTTTTTCCCGCTTTCAAGAGATAGAGCATGCTCTCTTGTGCAGATGCCTCCCAAAACTTGTCTAAATTGCTTCCTGAAGCAGTGATGCTCTGTGCTGGCCCTAGCTCTGGGCTATGACTAAATGCAGTAATCTAGCTTTACAGCTGCAGTATGACAGACAGTGAGGCAAGTTGACTTAATTGTGTTTACTTATGTATAGAGCATGAAAACTAAAATTGATTGAAACTCATTTGAAAACAAAAAGACTTCTTCCTACCTGTTCTTTGTCAGCCAAGAGAGGTTTTCAGTGGAATTCAAGATTTCTTTTCCTTTTAAATAAGTTACTTATAATCACAGTAATTCTAATTTACTATGAGCAAAACATCAAACCAGCAATGTGTTTAATAGGACTTATTAAATTCCCATTAGATCAAATTACCACCCTTAGAGATGAAGAAAACTACTCCAAATTAATTTGTGTGTTTTAATAACTACGTATTTCACCTATTTATAAAACACATTTATAATTTTAACGTCTGTGCTACAGCAGTTTATTTTGTCTTTATGCTAAGACCAAGACTCTTAGGTCATATTATATATAGCCTGTTGTCTTTGCTGAATCTTTATTTCAGAAGAAAATAATAAACTTAAATGCTCTTTCAAGAGTCCTTTCCTTGCAGGAATAAGATTCAATTTATTTTGAGGGTTCTTTGGCTGAGGTCTAGTATGAAATAACCTTTACACTTCACCCATATCTGTTTTGAACTTACTGGGCCAGACAACAATCTGGCATCCTCCATGAATATTTTTCTAATGATGTCCGTATTATTTCTCAACTGCAAGCTGCCTCGAAAGGAAGCAGTTTCCAGCCATTTTTAAAAGCCTGTTTCAAAATCCTTATAACAGAGAAGAAAATGTAAATTTTCTTTTTTCTTACCTATCTAAATCTCAGATGAGTAAACTAAAAAGCTTGTAGAAAATATTGCCATTTTTTGAGTGGATTTTGCTCTCTTACAGTGGATTAGAAAGCTACCTCTGTTGAAGTGCTTCTTAGAAACAAGAAAACTTAAAAGATGACGGCAGAAAGTTTTCTTCTGTGAAATGAGTGGTCTGAAAGCCGGGGTATGATTTCACAGAGACATAGTTGTCCTGCAGTAACCGCTTTCCAACATTTAAAAAATGTAGGGAGCTGCAACATAATAAAGGTTGATATTTACTAGAAGCATTAAAACAAAACTGCCACACTGCAGCTAATGTGAGGAATTATAAATTGACTTATGGCTGGCTGCATATATACACATGTACATGTATATTGTGTGTGTATTTGTGACAGGAAATTATATGCAGTTAGCTCACAAACACTGAATTTAGACAAGTCATTGTCAACTATTTTCTAATTTACTTACAGTGTGTTTCTTAAAAAGCTATTGTTGTAAGTTGCTCCACACAAACCTTAAAAACCTTACATGCGATGTGTGATGCTACTTTTCCAGTAACTAACTTTAAAATGTATATATATATATATCTTTATGTCCCTTTGTTACATCTCAAACAAAACACCTAAGTCAGAAATTTGCTTCTATGTGTCAAAGTCACATGTGCTAACAATCAAAATCTTATGAGTGTTATGTTTTTTTGTATGAAGGAATAAAAACTACCTTCATTTAATTCTGTCTGATTCTTGTTTCTCAGCAAGTGCTGAAACGTAGTTAAGATATCTTGGTGGACAAGAGAGACTAGCATTAAAATGTAGTCCAGTGTAGTTTGCATAATCCTACAGAATGTAGTGCCAAGTTGCCTTAACTGTCTAATGGCACTGGCTAACTTGAAGAGCAGAAGGAGTATAACAGCATTAATCTCTTAAATTGTATTGGTTTTCTATTGATTATCAACATAATTTTGTCAGACACAAATTTGAAGGCCTTCTTAAGAAAAGCTTTGCTGAATATAACTCATAAGCCAAAGTAAGTGAATTAAAAAAGGCAATACAAGTCCACCAGTTACCTAAATGCCCTTAGGTAACTCACCTCTGTGCTCTGCTTATAAGTGTACTAATTCTTAGTATATAGTTTGTTCTATTTTCATGTTTCTAGATGCATGTATGCATTGTAATTAATATGTTCTACAGTTGCACTTGCTGACTTAAGAAATGCTAGCTTGATTGTTTTGCTGAATCTGAATCTTTGTGTAGCTTACGTAGTAAAGAACACATATCTCCAAGGCAATTTCTCTTAACTTGCCTTATGGTTTTGCAAATAACAAATCATTCTGCCACCCTCATATCTGTGCTTCCCTTTCTACACTTGGAACACATACTTTTACTTCTTTCTACACAATTTTAATGGACATACAGCATTGCTGATGTTGCTTTTTTTATCTTGGTATAATCAAGAAGCCCTTCAAACAAATGTGGTTTTTTTCTGGGTCCAGTCTAAAGCATTTCAAAATAAAAACAACCTTCAGCACAGCCACCATACTCTTTATAATCTTCTTCCTATTTTCCCTCTTAGCCACATCTGGTCATTGCTATTTGCCTGTTTTTGAAACAGGCAGAAAGGCTCCATCTTTTGTTTCCTGCAGTTTACCTGTGATAGAAGATCTACGATACCTGGCAATCCATATTGAAAAATAGGATTCTATTGAACTATAGCATTTTTTAATTACTATTATTTATCTATTTAGCTACCACGTAAGAATGACACAAATTGAAGGTTAAACTTCTTCCAGACCTCGAAACATAATAATTTATTTCTTGCAGAGCCGAAAGCACTAAAAATGAAATATGAGCAGATGCACAAATCTTGATTACCCACATTTATAGTACATGCCCATGGCAGCCTGGTGGAATTTCCATTCTCAATGAAGAGATCCCTTCTCTATTCTGCGTGTCACCATTCTACAGAAAACTTCTTCACCCAGTACTTTATGAAATGGCAACAACACAGAAGTAGATCATGAACTCGGAGGTGCCAGTGTTGTTTTGGAAAATGCTGCTTTCAGCATATTTTTGCTGACACAACCACAATGAGCAAGGGACACCCATATGTACCCTATAAATTCAAATTTAAATAATTAATATATTGTTATTTGGTTTCTTTTTAGCACTGTGAGCCACAATTAAAAAAATACAACAAAAAACATAATTAGATATATGAATATATTCATTTAGATTTAAATTTATTTAAAGCCTGAACAGAACAGGATTTGAAAATTTAGGTCTAAATAACTTTCTTAAAAATCCATGTTCAATTTTGTCAAGAAGTATATGTCTTTCACACTACAATAGCCTCTGTGAAACTGATGATGGGCCTGATATCCTCCTTAGCCACTATGTACGCAAATAGTTAAAAGCAGCTACCACAAAAACAGCAGACTTGGGATGAATTAGGTTGGGAATTGCAAAGGTATTAGAACAAAAAATTGAAAGGCATTACAAAGAGTTGTGGTTAGTCATTAAGTCAGCTGAAGCACTGGCTCTCTGGGAAGTCACTGAGAAACACCAGATTCCAAATTGCATGAGGATTGCACCTCCTCACAGACACAAGAATTTCAGTCTAGGGTTTGGGTATCTGTAATTTGTCAGCAGAAATCACAGTTCCCTCACAGATTGAACTCCTAAGTTATTTGAACATTTTATCTGCTAAGATGCTTGATATCTATGCTTTACTGTGCCTAACATGGTGCCATGTTTAAAATCACATTAAATATTTATCTGCTTGTTTAGGTACCTAAATACCTTTGGTAAATATGACTAAGGAACTACTAAACTGTTGGGCTGTAGCTGTCTGCTAATACTACTCACAAATGATGATAAAGAGAAGATATATTAATACCAATACAAGAAATTCCAACAGGAATGCTAATAGCCTAGGGTCAGGTTATTAAATGCATGTACAGTAACTACTCACTGTTCCTGGCTCTCATTTGGGAAAAGTTTTTGTCATTATCTTCATCATCCAGCGGCTAGGACTTTGCAGCCTTGAAAATGTCTTCAGATTTAAAAAAAAAAAATCAACCATGTTGCACCTTAAAAGACTGAATACTGTCATTGCTCATGTTTGATCAGATTTTATACACATCTGGGCCCTGCAATGCAGCTTGTCTGAAGAAAGTATGCATTCTGTCACTTCCTATTGATAAGAAGGTAAACAGAAACAGGACAAATCCACTAGATATTTGTGCTCAAGTATTAAGCTAAAGAAAAAATAAATCCCTGCAGCACTGAATTTCCAGATTTTTTCTGTTGATACTAGAATCTCAACTAGAAAGCTCATAAGCAAATATTGCTGTTTTCAGTTAGATGATTATTGGACATTGTCATGGGTTCAGCAGTAGCAGTCATTTTTCTTCTTCTCAGTAGCTGGTGCAGTGCTGTGTTTTTGACTTTCGGCTTGGGAACAGTGTTGATAGCACCAATGTTTTGGTTACTGCTTAGAACATTTTGGTCTGGCCAAGGACTTTCTGAGTCTCATGCTCTGCCAGGGAGGAGGGTAAGCCAGGAGAAAGCAGAGACAGGACACCTGACCCAAACTGACCAAAGAGGTATTCCATAACACAGCACGTCTTGACCAGGAGGTAAAAACTGGGGCAGGAACCCGGAAGAGTTCAGTTCATAGCTCGGTCATTGGGTGGTGAGCATTTTTATCCTCTTCACTTGTGTTTTCCCTGGTCACTATTATTATTGGTGGTAGCAGTAGTGATTTGTGTTATACCTTAGTTACTGGACTGTTCTTATCTCAACCCATGGGAGTTACGTTCTTTCGATTCTTCTTCCCATTCCCCACCCCCCACCTTGGAGTGGGAGAGAAGAAGGAGGGGAAAGTGAGTGAACAACCTGCATGTTTTAAAGCTTAAACCACAGCAGTTCTTTTAGGAGGGAGAGGTGAGTGAACAAACTGTGTGTTTTACAGTTTAAAATCACGACCGACATTTTCTCCTGGAAAACAAAACCACATCTTTGAGCCTGTAGAAGTATTCTCCTATTTCAACTACAGAAGATTCAACTTCAGTTAAAGAAATTTCACCAGTTGTTACAGCTTGATCCCTTCAGATCTTACTGTAATTCAGCCTAGAACAGACTCAGAAGTTCTATAATATAATCACTTGCCCAAACAAAAGCCAGTTCTGGATTCAGACTAGGTTGCTCAGGGCTTCATCCAAGTTGCAGCATGAAACCCCTCAAAGTCGTAGAAAGCCCAGCCTCCTTGGGCCCACGCCATATTACCTGTGAGAAGAACTTGTCTCCAGAGTGAGCCTCTCATCCAGTTTGTGTGACTGCCTCTCACCTCACCACCATGTACTGCTATGAGCAATCTGGCTGTGCCTCCTCCATGCCCTCCCGTCAATGCTGGGGGTGCTGTTCAGTGCTCTCAAAGCCATCTCTTCTCCCAGTGGAAGCAGTCCTAGCACTGCAGTCTCTCCTCACAGGCCAAGGGCCCCATTGCCCTCTTGGTGGCTTCTGCTGCTTTCATTCCAGTTTATCTATATTTTTTTCTTGTATCAGAAGCCCAAAACTGGAATCTGCGTCTAGATATCATATAGCAAGCACTGAATAAAGGGTGATTCCTTGCTGCTATACCCTAGCACACACACCCTCAAATGTGGCTGTCCCTGCTGACTGAGGAACAGCACTGTCTTGCTCATCTTGCTGACAGCAAGTCCCAGGGAACAGAACAGAACTGCTCAAGAAACCCGAGGCCACAGAGTGTCATTGCTGCAGGGGTCTGGTATCAGGGCACAGCCTCTGTCTTAGCTCAATATCAGTGTCACTTGCAGCCCCTTCCTTCTGCCTACCCTGGTCCCCAGAAGGCAGCCTGGCCCTCAAGCATATTGACTGATTCCCAGTTGCTGTCATCAGCAAATTTAATGAGCACCCTCTCCAATCTCTTCTCTGGATCACTGATAGACATGTTGAATAGGACAAGTCCCAGGACTGACCCTGAGCTGCAGCAGTTGTTGCCAGCCTCCAGGCAGTGTGTAACCCAGTTAACCATGGTACCATGTTCCTGATCATGCCATTGTTTTTTTGCTGGGTGTCCTCACATCCAGACTGTGATCTAACTTATATACAAGAACATTGTGACCTTCAAGGTAAATGTCATCTGTGTCCAGAGGTCCAGCCTTTTTATCATGAGGAGCAGTCAGGTTAAAAGTCAGAAAAATCTCTGCTGACTGCTTCCAATCACCTTGTCCTTTCTGATTCCAGAAAGACTTCTCCCAGAGAAGTCACCTTGTGATTTTCATTGGCACCAAAGTGAAGCTGACCCCTGCCTAGTTTCTGCATTTATTCCTTTTGAACTTTGTTGAATATGCATGTAACATTTGCCTTCCTGATGTGGTTGGATGTCTCCTCCTGGTATCCTTGACTTTTCAAAGATGACTGAGAATGTCCTTGCCAAAGGCACCGCCTCGGTTGCCCTCAACAGATCAAACAGACCAAACACAGTTGTCAAATTCTTCATATCGTGGACAGCTCCCACCCTTGCCTGCATTGCTTGTCTTTCTGAAAAGCTTGTACTGATCCGTTTCTTTGGTTATGCATGCTGACTCACCAAACTGCCACTGCAAATTTGCCATAATTCTGTAGCTATTTAGGCAGCTCTAGTCCCTCCTGCTTTGTTTCCCATGCTGAGAGCATTTGTATAGAAGCAATTGAGGCTGCTGTCTCTTTGACCTGTTTCATCACTCCTGAGGTCTCCTTCTTGGTGGATAATTCATTCAATTGAGCACAGCACAAAATGAGAAACCGATGAGGCCTGAAAATATTCAGGACATTGAAAATGAAGTGTCTAACTTCCATTTTGAAAATGTTTCACTGGAATAGAGAAAATGTTCTTGGACTTTTGTCTCCTGTGCTTGCTAGCACTCCTTGCGTGTGTCGTCATCCTGGATGGACCTTATCTAATGAAGGCTTTGATTGAGATCTCTCTGGCCTGTGTGGTTTTTTGGCACTGAAATCTGAGTACAGTGTGTAAATAGGCTATCTTCCAGTGGGAATGCACACCACTTTGCTTAGCTGTCTTTTTTATGTTACAGCTGATTGCGTTCTCTATGTATATTTGAGAAATGTGCCCAAAGGCAGAATTAAAACATTTCTGACTATGGGGGTAGGAATCCTTAATACATTATGAATGGAATAATAATAAAAAATCTTTGTATTTCTGAAATTAAATTCACTTGAAAAACCCTTTTGTGATGGTGTCTTCTGGAATAATTATAATAATGACTTCCCTACTCAATTAACCTCTTCTAAAGTATTGTATTAGTGATTCTGGGTCATCTCAATGGGAATAAAATTGTCACACACAGAGCAGAGTAAAACATTAAGTTGTAGTGACACAAATTATAAATTCAATCAGAAAATCACCATTAAAAGTCCTTCAAAGCTCCTGTGCTAGGAAAGAAAGTCTCTATTAACATAATTATTAATTTTGTTTCAAGAAGTGAAATTTGCAGACTAATAATAATGGATATTAGGTAGGGACTGGTGATGCTTCAGAGTTTTGTGGAATTTAAAGAAAATATCAAGTAGCTGATTCTACATTTGCTCTGCTGCCTTTTTCACTCAAATCTACATAACTGTTGGTGATCACAACTGATGCTGGCTAGAAAATTTTGAAATTCAGCATCTGTTCTTGCATAACACTTTTCATTGCCACAGTCCTATATGGAACAGTTAAACATTTACTTTGAAAAATACTTAGCATTAGTTAAACTTACACACAGTGTTTTTAAAATTTTAATGCCACATTTTTGTAGTTATGGTTAAATATCATTGAAATTCACTGACATGCTAAATAGTCCTTGTATTTGTCACTCTCTGGAAAGCTTTTTTGGTTTAAGAAAGGACTTTTCATTTTCCTGAAGACTGTCCTAGCAGTCTACAGTCAGTGTCAGTGTATGAAAACTGTCAGCTATAAAAACTGGCACAAATCTGATTGTCAAAAGGTTACTATTTCTTGGTTTTGGTAACTTTCTTTGTCAGGGTCTATTAGATGCTGCATAACTGCTTAATTAACATGTTAGTCTTTTGCTCTGAGATTTTATCATTCATTCTTATACTACTGCTCATGTCAAGGCTAATATTTGTATTATCCAGAAAGTCACTTTTTTGCAAGTCTGGTCAGTCCAACTGTCTAGTTTCAGTATGCAAAAGAATTTAAGTTCTGTATTTCATTATTTCTTATTATAGGAATTAATCATATTAGAAAAATCACCAGTGTTTTCAGTCTCATTGTGTTACAGATTCATGAGACAATAGCTTCTTACTCTAATTTCCTTTGCCCAGCATGGGTTTCTGTGGTCTCCTCTTGGCTCCAACAAAAAGAAAACAACAAAATTCCACTCTTCACACTATACCCCACAGCTTTTTTCAGGTGTAAATTGTACTTTCTCCTGAGAAATCCCTAGAGTGAAGCACTGCCTATGTTTTTTAGGGTAGGAAGATCTTAGATACAGTGGGAGTAGAGCAGAGTCTGGGTGGTGTGAGCCCACAGAGAAGCCCTCCTTCAGCCGCCGGGGGCAGCGTCAGTGGAAAAGGAAGGCGAAGGGCTGTGATCTCCAAGCAGGCAGGGCAGGGAGTATGTCTTGCACTACGTCAGTTCACTGCTCTGAGCTCCTTGGAGAAAGACAGCACTGCTGATACAGTACCCTTAATACTAAGCCACCGATACAGGTAGAAGATTTGCCCTCTGGGAAACTCTTACGTATAGATTATCCACAGGCATCAAGAGTCTTTTGTAACACTGCTTTTGGGGGGTTTCTGTCATTCTATAGAAAGTGTGTTATTACTTCTGATTTGTTGTTGAGGAAATGTGAACACTCTGTCTTCCATTTAGACTTTCAGTAGAAAAAATACACATTTTTGACACTTTCAGAAGAAAAATTCCAAAACCCTATTTATGTTTGTTATCTCTGTTTATTCCTAGTTGGCTTAAAATATGGCAAAAAAAGCAGGGGCATCAGGACATCATGAATCCTGAAGGAAGATCACTGAAACATTGTCAAGATACAAACATTTCATAAATATTTAAACCGCTAGTCAGATTCCAGTTCCAAGCTTTTCTACTGAATAAAAGGGATCTTCAAATACTAATCTACTAATAATGAGCTGAATGTTAAATGAATCCTATACTTGTTCTCACCTGCCTCCTATCAAAATCTGTGCCCACACAACTGCACCAAAGTTGCTTAGAGAACTGCAAACATATCTGGGATATTTATTTTCCTTTTAATTCTATACTTCAAGTGACACCAGTATAATTTTCTTCCATTTTTCTTTCCATCCTGTTACTTTGGGGAGTTATCTTGTCTGACCTTGATGAGAATACTGTACGTAAGTGTTATTCATTACCAGAAAAATTCACATTTAATAGATAGTTTGTTTTTAATTTACAGTAATTTTAAGTAGGAGAAAGGTAAAACAACATTTGGGGCTATGAATTATTATTTATTTACATCTCACTAAAGTTTCCTCCCTAGCATGCCACAGTTGGGTCATATGCCTTTAAGTATGCAGGCGAAACACATGAATTGAAAATCCTGTTGACAGGTAAATGTGAATCATCTTTTTTCATTCAGAGGAAAATAATCAAGCTCTTTTCAAATAATATAAAATGTAAAATGATTGCCTTTTGGGGAGGAGGCAGGCTTATCAGCATCTCTTCTATAGAAAATGATTTCCATTTTGTAACTGGAGGAACATATGTTGCAGCTTATCTTGTCACTTGACTGCAGTTTCTGATATTTATTAAGAGTTGACTTTCTGTAGATGCTGTTCTTTCCTGTTTCTCTTCTCCCATCCTCCAATCAATTATCTTCCCGAAAACGACATCTGCCCTTCTTTTTCATTCTCATTTCCTTGAAGAAGATTATTTTATTGCTGGTTTTCAAGAAGCATTTGTAATAAGTGGTACAGCACTGGTTCCGTATGTGATTTATAACAGTCTGTATCTGAGTCTTCATTTCCTTCCTACCCAACATTCCCTTGGTCATTTTTATCAAAGTATATGAGACAGATTTTGTAGTCATTGCAATAAAATACAGAAATTATTAATTCTCCTTAGGAGAAAATGTGGTATTCATTAGAGATTCGTGCAGAGCAGGGGAAGAGCTGGCTATAAGATGCACAGTTGTATACAGCATCTTAGAATCATAGAATGTCTAGGATGGAAAAGGACCTTAAGATCAGAGTGTTCTAACCCCTCTGCCATGGGCAGGGACACCGCACACTAGACCATGTCATCTCTGTCCAACCTGGCCTTGAACACTGCCAGGAATGGAGCATTTGCCACTTTGAGCAACCTGTTCCAGTGCTTCACCACCCTGACATTAAAGGGCTTCTTCCTTACATCTAACCTGAACTTCCCCTTTTTAAGTTTGAACCCATTATCCCTTGTCCTGCAACTGCAGTCCCTAATGAAGAGTCCCTCCTCAGCATCTCTATAGGCCCCTTTCAGATACTGGAAGGCTGCTATGAGGTCTCTACAAAGCCTTCTCTTCTCCAGGCTGAACAGCCCCAACTGTCTTCATATGGGAGGTTCTCCAGTCCCCTTATCATCTTTGTGGCCCTCCTCTGGACCAACAGCTGCTCCAACAGCTTCCTGTCCTTCTTATGTTTAGGACACCATAAGCGCACATAGTACTCCAAGTGGGGTCTGAAAAGAGCAGAGTAGAGGGGCAGGATCACCCCCTTTGACGTGCTGGTCACACTCCTTTTGATGCAGCCCAGGATATGGTTCATTTTCTGCACTGCGAGTGCACACTGCTGGCTCATGTTAAGTTTCTCATTGATCAACCACCCAAAGTAATTTTTCAAGATATCTAGAATTCTACTACAAAACTAGAATTCAGCTGCACATTAGCTTGATATCCTAGGAACATATATGCCCTACATTTATGACTGGCAAAATCAAGTGTCCTGTACTGAAAGCTATTGCTCCACAGCTAGGCTTTTGATGATTATAAAAAATCATCTTTCTTCCTTCCTGCTTCAGATGTATCTGCTTACAATTTTCATACTCTCCTATCTTTCACTACTCTGCTTTAGCCTTTGATGCATGTCAGGCTTGCTGTTCTTTTTTATTGTGACTCATCTTGCAGGAGTTGGAAAATGTGGTTCACAATGTACCCCCATTTTTAATTAAGATAATAAGATGTATTAGAAAAGGTATCTTCTTTGATCATGAATTAATAAAGCATAGCAAAGCCTTAGCCAGCTATGTAAAATGTCATTGGCCGCCCAGAAAAGACAGGAGCTGCATTATGAAAAAATCATTTGCTGCCAGGTGAACTGATTACATGAAATATACTTGCTTTCTTATTTTACTCTATTGCTTACCTCTTCAAGCTGGTATTCTGAACTTCCTTCTATGCAGTTGCATAGAACCATTCTTATCGAAATCCTGTTTGTACTAGTTAAACTGTGAAAAAAATCTGTGAGAAAAATGCATGACCCACGGGGTAAAAATATTGGTTAAGTTCTTGTAAGGTTATAGAAAGCCACTACTCACTTGTAAATTATATTGTCAGAAAACTATGTGACATGGGGTAGAAAAACTGCTACATGGCTGCTATTCATGTAGAAACAAACAGGTATGGAAAACATTTTATTAGGAAGGAAAGGGGTGAAGGGGAAATCAGACATTGCTATTTATAAAACTAAGACCAAAGGTTGGACATTAGTGAACTGTATTGAGTCCTGGAAACATAAGTGTTCCAGTTGAGATAAAATGGAGCAGAGCTGTAACAGCAAACGTTTTAACAGAGTAATAGAGAGAGCAAGAGGAGACCATTCCTTCTTCTCTAACACAGGGCTGATGCAGGCAGAAGCACACTATCAGGTTTCCAGCATTTTAACCGTACTCATTTTAAGTATTGCAAATGCATATTCATTTTATGAAAATGCCTTCCACCCTGGTACCTATAAAAGACTCCTACTGAAACCCTGATTTCCCTGTTAGAGAATCAAACATATATCTGTGCCTTCCAGATGGTTAGGTAATAGTCTGTACAAGATTATCTGGCCTGTTTGGGCCTGTCCCTGAAACGGGAAGGACAAGAGGCAAGGAAACAGGTAAAAGATGTAGCAGTCTGAATGGCTGTAGTTAGAAGTTTTGATCATATTAGAATGGGAATACCTGACTGTGCAAAGGTGAGAAACAGATGAAGTCAGATATTTATAATCAGTTCAAATGCTTAAGTCTAATAGAGCAAAAAGAGCAATATTTTTCAGTACCTCATACTAACTACTCACTAGCTATAATAGTAACCAGGCTGAAATGAACTATGTGATGAATCATATTAATTAAACATGCAATACTTCAGCTCTTTGGTCTTATGAACCTGTAACAATTCACAGTTCTCTAATTAAGATTTTGATCTTCAATTATGCGTCATAAATATTTAGTAGTTTATAAATGTTTTCTTAAATAAGTCATTTAATTATTAACCTATTATTGCAACAGACTACACTGCCTTATTATAATTTGACTTTCCAAAATAGCTCTTGCAAGAACTTTCAAAATAAATTAGTAATTGTGAGCACCTTCTTGCTCTGAGATATTTCAAGGAGGATATAAATGACGGACAAGATAGTCTGAAAAAGGTCTAACTCAAACTGTTGCTGCAATTTTTGAAAAATGTTATATTTTCTGAAATGTTTCCATGTTTAATACTATCAACTTCCTTATATTTTCATGCTTGTAAAATGTTTTCTGTCTTTAATGTATTTGCTATCAGTTAGCAAATATTGTCATGCTTAGAAACCCAAGAAATATGATCCTATTGCATAGTCTATTTAAATAAATTAGAGTGCTAGCTAAACAAAAGCTTATAATGCCTCAAGAAAATGGTAGAAAAGTGAAGCATTAATCATGCAAACTTCCATGCAAAATATCCCACCTGTTCTAGGCATGAGTTCTTATTGGAGACTGAAGTGCTTAATTTCGACTACAGTGATTTCATGTATTCGAATTTTAATGTCTGTTAAGTGTTTGCTGGTTTAGGGATTTTAAAAATCCTGTCTTAGTAGAAAATTTTACAACAAGGAGCAAGTGAGTAATACTTTTTCTGTGGAAATGTTAGAGAAGAGGTAGTCAAAAAAAATGGTCTTCAGTTGCACTAGTTGCAAAAGAATGGGGAAAGAGATTAAGACAAGTGAATATGCAGAGTGCAAAGATTTAACATGACAATTCTTTATACGTTGCAGAGAACAAAACTAAATTTTATGAGCATTTCCACTGTGAAGCAGAACAGTTATGATACTGAATAATTTTTACCAAAATGCATTGCATAAAGGATTAAACATCAAAAATGTTTTTGTTTGTTGTAAGTGACAACAAATGTTTTCTCAGGTTTTCATTCAACCTTCATCTGACTCTCAAAAAAAGTAACACATTTTGTGGTTTAGACTTCTAATAAATACAAACTTTAACATTTTGTGGACCTTTCATCACTAGATGCGTGTAATTAATGACTGTACATGGTATGAAGAACAAATGAACTTTTTCTTTTGGCTGGTTATGCACTGGAAAGCTATCTTTGCTCTGAGCATTTAATTTTTCTTGAGCCACAACTGTTATGTTGAACCTGGCAGAAAATGAAGAACTGCAATGAACTATCCTGTAAAATGCTCTTCTCTCTTCTTTGCTTCATTCCATTACCCACATGTGGCCTGAGCCATTTATTGGCGTGGGACTCCTGGGAGATGAACATTTCCATGAATCTATCTTCCCACCTCTCTGGTTATAGGGATTTATGTTCCATTTTGTAAGATCATAAAAAATACATTTGTACAAATATTTCCTTTAAATAACCATCTAGTAACTGGATGCATTGGTCTTTTTCAGTATAACCTAACTATAGACAACCAGACAAGAAAAGCCCTAGGAGATGTTTAATCCTCCTTAGCTGAGGATTGTGTTAAACACATTTCTTATCAAAGTTCTTGTGACACTTTCTTCCTACATAGAGCTGGGCATTATCAGCTGCTTCATAAGAGAAGAGTGAGACAAAAGATGTGCACAGGAAGACATTGTAAGCCCATTAGTTAAGGAAGAAGCTTCTGGCTGTGAACATATGTCTCTAGTGTGTGCCTTTGTCTAGGGAAGAGGTGGTATTTGAAATCTAGCTTTCTTGTCAGTATCTTTATTTTGCTGGCTTGCATATCCTCCATCCCACCAAACCAGCTCAATTTGTTGAATGCCAGAAATGTTATTCTTTTAAGTGCTCTGCATTCTTCTTGTAGAAATTAAAAATATTTGAACTGATTTCTTTGCTCTGGTGTGAACATGCATTTCTTACTGAAAAAAAGGAATTAAAAATAGACATAAATCATAGTTGAACAGACATCTTACAGATTCAGGAAAGCTGAAAGCAATGAGAACTAAAGAGTTAAAGCTTTTCAGAGAAGCAGCAGATGCCTATAGATCTCAAGGTTGATTAAATTTAGTTGCTGCTTTTATGAAATTTATTAGCCCTGGGCAGTAGTCTCAACTGTATCCTTTATTTTGGTGCTCTTAGAACACTTTCGTTAATGGCAGAAATAAAGCAAGAGAGTCACCACATATATTGAAAGAACGTGCAAGTGTTCCAAATTCTGTTAACCAACAGTAACTAAATTATGTAATTCACTATTTGCATCTTTGCACCCTGACCTGAATCACAAATTGTTGTGTGGTCCTGGCTGAACATTGCCCTTCCCTCACTATAAGAAAGGTACTTTTCAGGCTGACGTACCTGCATGGCACAACTTGTGCTACTAAACCTCCTCTGTGATCTATTGCTGGCAGATATGACGTAATTACTACAGGGGATCATCCTTTTTCTGAGTGTTAGCTGGAGGGTAGTTCTGAAACTCACGCATCTATGGTTAGGCAAATGACTACTGCCCGTCTGTCTACCTGTCATACAGAAACCCTGATTGTCCTGGTGGCCTGATATAATTGTTGGGACTCCCAGTACTGGTAGCTGCAATGCTCTGAGTATCCCATGGTGGTAGTTCCCTTCTAGCACGTGAGGCAATGAATACAGGGTGATAGGTCCCTTCTAGTACATGAGGCAATGAATATAGGGTGATAGTTCCCTTCTAGCACATGAGACAATGAATATAGGCAGATAGAAAGAAGTCATAATTCTAAAAATAATTAGGCTACTCTCAGTTCACACTACGATAGATTGTATCCATTCTGCCTCCATCATTTCTGTTTCCTCAGGAGAAAAATGCCCCTGTACGATGACCTAACACTGTGAAGAAAGGGTACAAAGCAGAGGCATAGCCCAACAAAGAAGCACAAAAGGCTTGTTTTGATCTAAACCTCCAACACTGGTGTTAGAGGTGGTTTCTAGTAACGTTGATTTCCTTAAAAATAGTGTTCTTATTTTGTCTGCTACTGTTTATTAAACCTTAATACTAATAGTTAAGAATGAGAGTGATTTAAATCTAAAATCGGATAATTTGCTAGCTCTGAATTACATTTTAGTTGTTGTTTATGTCTAAGATAGATGGTTTCAAGGTTGAGTTCTTGAGTTTCTCTAAATTTCAAGTCCAAGTTTGTATAGTATTCTGGACAATAAGATAACTACAATTAATTTACTTTTCTAATTATTGCATAGAATCATAGATTCAGAGAATGATTTGGGTTGGAAGTGACCTTATAGATCATCTATTTTCAAGAAAAGATACCATGATCTTTATGAGGCCTGGGTTAAGAGAAGCAAAAAAAAAAACCTAAAAAAAAAACCCACCTTGTTATTTTCTCCTTCTATAGTTTGTTTTTAATTGTGAAAGACATTATACCCAGCCGTGTATCAACCCAAATTAGAATAGATATATAAAATACCAGACAAAGGTCTCCCTGTTAGGTGAAAGAAAGATAAACTTTTCTTCAAATCCTTTCTCTTGTAAGTTATTAAAAAGGAATGGAGATGAAATGGTGAGTACCTCAATTACCTTGCAGTCTTATTAAATCAAGAAGCTAACCAACATATCAACTGTTTTCTGTTTTCTGTGTTAATCTGGAGAATGCCTATTGCTCTTAAAAATTAGACATTCCCAGGATAGACAGGTGGTGTGCAAATTTCTCCAGACAGCAATGTCAATAATAAGACTCAAGTCATGACCTGCATTTCCATTTCTAATTTTCATTTAAGTTTGAAACTACAGAACTGATTGTATTAATTCCTTAAAGTGGTTTCATCTAATTACTACTTTATTTCTTCTGCTGATCTTATCCCCCCATCATATACATTCAAAATTCAGCAGCTGCTGTATTGCTTCCAGGCTGTACAATTCTGGGGATACAAAGCGCCTTTTTCTCGCTTCAGCAATTGGAATAAGACTATTGCCAATTATGTATTAACTATATCTTACATATTTTATCAAATAATAATTCAAAAAGTTTTGGTTTCCAACTCACTCAACCGTGACAGTGAAACTGTAAAGCTGTTCATTGTCTTTCACAAGAGATTAAGCTTTGGCCTTCAGCCAGCCAGTCTGAGCCAAAACTAATATAATTCACAACTGGAAGAAGACAATCAATTAATCAACACTATAATTTGGAATTGACCACAGCACTAACACTCATAGCCATTGGACTTAGTGACTGACACTTTTTAGGATTAATGAGGTAGCAACAGCAGACAAACTAAAGATTCATTTAAAGACTTTTTTTGTTCTTGGATCAAGCTGCCCACTCTGTCAGTTTTTAACTTAGATATGTCAGTGTGAAATACTAATATAAATACAGAGTATTGAAAAGTGCAAATTACTTTATCACTGATGGATTAGGCGCTAACTTCTTCATAGATCTGCTTTCTGGTTTAAACTAAGATAAGTTGTGAATGCTCCATCCCTGGCAGTGTTCAAGGCCAGGTTGGACATAGCCTTGGCATGGTCTAGTGTGAGGTGTCCATGGCAGGGGGGTTGGAACTAGATGATCTTAAGGTCCTTTCCAACCCTAACTATTCTATGATTCTATGAATTCAATGTCAAAACTTCATATTGTCTCGCAACAAAATATAAGATTGAATTCTAGAGAAAAAAGGCATTTCATTTTTCCTTGCACATTGGTTTGGCCTTTTTTTTCCAGAAGTCTGTGCCAAACCCACTGATTTCAGGACTTCCTTAACAAAAACATTACTAATAATTTATCACAGGACTGTTAATATAGAGTATTGGGGGGGGGGGGAAGAAACAAAAAACCCATAAAACAACCCAAATAAACAAAACCAAAACAAAACTCAACCAGAATTGTCTGTCAAGTAAACCTTTGAAGCAGTATATTTTGGTTAGTTTCTCAGTAGATCAAATACTGCCCCGCAAACAACACTGTTATTAGGTAAAACAAAGGCAAGACAATATCGAAATTTAACTCTCATGCTTCATCCTGACAGTTCTATCACTTCTGTTACCAAGACTCTTATGCTTCCATCCTTGGTCTATCTTCATAGGGTTGACAAGATATATGTAATATGTTCACAAGATGCAACTTCAGGAATAGTTGCTAAACAGTTTTAACATTTCATCCCCTTTCATCTTATGCTTTGGATTGAGATCTTCAAGGTTACACTCTAAATGCATGGTATGATATACCTGCGATTCAGTGCTTCTTTCGAGTAAACAAAAGCATTGGGATATAATGCATGAAGACTAAGGAGTGATTTATATTATTATTTGGGACTTTTTTGGTTAAGGTACTTCTTATCAGATAAGAAGTAAACAAATACATTTAAATTATCAAGGTCTGGATCTAATCTTGGGCATTCTTAAATGTTTAATCTTTTCCTTGTAGGATAACAGGAATACAAGATCTGTAGTATTTTACATGTGCAAGTGCAGTAAAACCATCACTAATAAAGTGATATACTGCTGAACAGCCCCAACTTTCTCAGCCTATCTTCATATGGGAGGTGCTCCAGTCCCTGATCATCCTCATGGCCATCCTCTGGACTTGTTCCAACAGTCCCATGTCCTTTTTATGTTGAGGGCACCAGAACTGTATACAGTACTCCAAGTGAGGTCAGAAGAGCAGAGTAGAGGGGCAGGATCACCACCTTGGACCTGCTGGTCAAGATCCTTTTGATGCAGTGCAGGATACAGTTGGCTTTCTGGGCTGCAAGTGCACACTGCTGGCTCATGTTAAGTTTCTCATCAACCAACACCCCCGTGTCCTTCTCTACAGGGCTGCTCTGAATCTCTTCTCTGCCCAGCCTGTACCTGTGCCTGGGATTGCTCTGACCCAGGTGTACTATAGTGACCCAAGTGTAGGTATAGTGAAGTTGCATATAGTTTAGGTAGATTGATAGACATATTGTGCAATCAATTGATTAATCATACCATCAGTTCTATTTTGTGCATCTCTTGCTTTCCTCTCTTTGCTCTATCTCTTTCTCTGTATATATATATATATGTGTATGTATTTATTTACCTATGTATATGCATGAGTTTCAGTCACCTACTAATTTCCAGTACTGTACCTATATTTTTTCCTACTATCTGTGATAGCTGATCTTAGAGAAACAGCAGAATATAGAGCATGGCTATCTGGGGGCTAGTGGGGGAAGCCTACCCTCCTTCAAATTGCAGCTGACTCAAACTATTTCTTTTGTTTCTGGTCATCCTGACCCTGGCTATACTTCTTTGTTGGTCTCCTGTTGCTCTCTTCCAATACAAAAAAATGGCTTGCTCTGCAAGTTCTTCTCATTTGATGGCCAGCCAGTTGTTTCTAGCCCAGCATCTGTGAGCATGCTGTTCCTGGCCTTTCAAAGTTTCATGCCATGCCTGAACTCCTCTAGGGTCCATTTTTGTTCTAGGGTCATATTTCATTCTATACAAAATAACTACATGCCATTACTATATTTTAGTCCTTATGCATATATGTACTCCAGAAGTGTTTCAAAAGTCTATACGACACTAAACAGAAGCATAGAACTAAAACTCAGGCCTCTATTTATCCTGTCACACTTAAGTATCATGAAAGTATAAAGCACAAGATTGTTTAGGTGTTAATATGAGAAAGCTACCAGAGCTAATTTTTCTAGGTGTTAATATGAGAAAGCTACCAGAGCTAGTTTTTCTTAAGCTTCAGCCTTACAGTTCAAGCTTTTTGGCCATTGAAGGGAGCTGTTTTTACTTTGCATAACCTAATGTGTATTCACAAAGAAAAACAGCACCTAATTTTAGTAAAGCTTATTGATGCAGTGGCTAACCTGTTCAGTCTACTGACAGAAATATTTCATATGCATATCCTGTACTGCTACACATCCTGAACAGATTTTTATTGTTGTTGAGTTTTACAGTCTGATTAAAAAATGGTTAAAGGTTTATGTTTTAGTTTCTGGTGTAATGCAGCTGATGGTTCACTTCAGCAGGGAGAAATTGGTGAGTAATAAATAGCTGTAATTGCTCTGACTGCTATTAGTTGGTAGAACCATTGTACAGTATGCTTTAATTTATCATTGTACTGCAAACAGCCAGTTAGTGGTAATAAGAAACTTTGCAGTGCAAAAAGCTGCTACTCTGTATGACGACCACTGACCAGTTCCCTGGATACACTTAAGCTCACCTGACTAAAGCTTTCATTAGAAAATGGATTGCTTCAAGTAACTCAGAAGGCTATTATGTAGTCGACCTCATTTATTTTTCCAAAGATAGTGGAGCCAGTCATCCCAGCAAAGTGGCAACATTTTTCTCTCTATACACAAGGAGAAATAAAACAGTTTCCTCTGCTGTTACTGTATTGAATATAATCAGCCTATTTTTGTTTTCTTCAGAAAACAGAGTAGGGAAAACATGTGGCCCAGTTTAGTTTATCTATCCTGTGGTCTCAGTAGCTTTTGGCTCTCTGAAAAATATATTGGCTCTCTGAAGAGGAAGATACACCTATTATCTTAAAGCTTGAATAATATAAGAGAATAAAAGTGGGACAAATAGCACAGAACAAGACCTTTATACAATAATCAAGTTAGCATCCATTATAACCATATGAATGTTAGGAATAGACTGAGAACATGCATTCCATCTAACTTCAAACTAGTAGTAATAGTAGTATTTGTAGTAGTAACTATTATAATTGTTACAATTGTAACAATTACTATAATTACTGTTGTTATTTTACCAAAAGGTCCTCTTCAGTTCTCATATTCATCTCAATGAAAAATAATAGGCATTCAGAAGACCTCACTCTATTCCACAACAACTGAACTCAGCTTTCGCACCTTTATCTCCCCTTAGTGCAAAATCTCAAAAACATGGATTTTTATTTACTATGTCTTAATGACTTACTAGATATGTGATTAAAATGTGTGATTAAAAGAATCTAACTGCTTTTGGGTTTTTTTCTGAATCAAAAATTTATTTTGAATTCTGTCATCAGAACTGCAGGACTGTACTTGGGAGGATTAGCAGGACATATATGCTACTAGTGATGTAATTCTGTCTTCAGCTTAAGCTCTGATGACAGTTCTCATTTTCTCCAGGGGGGAGAAAAGCAGAAAGAATTACGCATCAGAACTGACTGACGTTATAATTGGAATTCAGTAAATAATTCTGTTGGCAATACAAAAGCAGGAATAGACTCCAGCTCACTCACTTTTAATTGTGCTGATGCTCTGTAGGGCTAATCAGAGTTACTTTTTTCAGAAGAAGACCAGATCAGAATATAAATCCAAGGATGCCATCCTGTCAAATATGATGTTACTGTTACCAAAGAGACTGTTCAATATACAAATGTGCTTTAAAATTACACTAACAGGCTCCTGTTGAGTCCTGGGACTAGTTCCATCAAATCAGGGATTTTACTGTATACGTATTTTTGAATGTTTTGTTAAAATTATGACTGTATGGTTAAGCTTGTGTGAAGAGCTTGGAGAAAATAATGCTATGTTGCAGCTGGCCTAACAGCTGCTGTATATGCTTATCTCAAGTGCCTATATTTTCAAGTACATATTTTCAATGGTATTTTGTAATAAATCATTCTTTCACTAGCTTTAATACCTTATTAAAGGTATTAAAATATGTTAGCACTCCCAAATCCATTATTATGCAGTACATTTTTCAAAAAAATATGGAGAATATTTCAAATGTAAAATAAATGGTGATCTTACTACAGATGTCCTTAGACATTCATCCTGTGATACATTCAATACTACAAGGAAAATTATACCAGACAGATGCTTTCCATTGCTGAAATAGAATATGAATCTTCTGGGTACTTTTTGAAATTAATTTTTCATTTTAATGTCTTTCTACTACTGCATTGCTTCTAAAAATCCTTCTGTCCTGTTAAGAGTGAAAAGTATAAACTATGCATTCGCATCTGCACACTGAAAAAAAATTAAGAAAATAAATCTCAATGCAAGTAGATACTAAGAACTATAACAAGTTTTCCCCCCTCTCCTGTACAGAAAATCAACATTGTGGATTAAAGCTGTATCTAAAACATCAGCTGATTACTTATTTCTAAGAAAATATGTAACACTACCAAAGGTTTTCTATGTCTTATTTTAATTTTTGTTAGTATTTTGAGCTTACACTAGAGTACTAATAGAGTATATCTTTCAGGATTTTTTTTTAATAATTTTCTTTCTTGTTATTAATGGCATTCATAAAACTAACACTGGGTTAGCGATCAAACAGTTAAATTAATTACTGAATGGAGAATTACAGCTCTCATTTTCTGCTGATTAGTCTGCTTTTCTGGGTTTTCATGTAGAAAACAGGGTCTTGTATCTTTAACAATCTCTTGGTGGGAAAAACTGAGATATTGTTACATAGCTAGAAGATGTCACCAAAAAGATTTAAGACAGGAAAATACGACAAAGAGATTTTACATTGAGATACTTTTGTGAAATCAATTTCTTCATAGTATTCTAAGTTTTGGAAGTCAAAAATTAATTTCCTAGGGAAAGGACCATAAATGCTGGCTTTGCAGTAGAAACATCATATTTTTCCCATGTACTTTGGAAACACAGCTGAATTTCAGAGCTGTAACTTTTTTCTGGACTATTTACTGATCCAGCATCCTGTCTATAAACCAGAGTAAGGAACAGACCATCTAAGGCTGGCCTCCTGGTATCCTTTATAATTTGATTGGAACAAAAAACATGTGCCTGAATAGTAGTTTTAAGGATGTCAGTAATGGTATTTAAAAAAAAAAAAAAAAAAAAAAAAAATCTTTGTTGATTTTTCTCATTAAAAGACAAAAGTGATTAAATGGAATGGCAGTACAGAGCTGGTAAATTGACCAGAATGACAAAAGAAGAGAGAGAAATACTAATATTTAGCTGCAATAAACAACAAAGGTAGGGGGAAAATCATAACCTGTGGTTTTATACTTACATTTGCCCAATCAGAAAAACTGCAGGTGGCTTTTTCTTCTCTTTTATACACAGAAATGTCTTGCCAGGGGGATGGGCTTCCTGTAAAAATCAGAAAATTTTCTCGTTTAACATTTGACCATTAGATAGAAATGACTGCACCGATGCTCCTATATTCGATGTTATACCAAGTGACCTCTTCCTGCAGAACTGAAAGAAAACTATTAAAAGAATTGTATTGGAATTTGATTGTGTATTTACGAGGGAAGCTGAAGGGACTTTGATAATTTTGGGGTTTTTTTTGAGAAAACTGGAGAAGAATATAGTGAAATGCTATATATTAACTATTTTCTTTTTTTTCTCAGTCTTTTCTTTTTTCCAACCTTAGAAGCATAGGAAATATAGAAAAAGTATGTGTATTGTATTTTATTTCAGTAAATATTCTGAAGTTGATTTCTGTTTACACATACAATTATGTCTATTACAAATAGTATGCTTGGGTACCCTGACAGTACTTCCACTTTCAAACATATTGTTCTCATTTCTTCCTAGTTGTAGAAAAAAAAGCAGTAAAGAGTAATCTTTGATACTTTTAGCAAGTTCTGAAGGTTCAATTCTGTAGATGTATATAGATACTAAATGAAACACAGAACCATGGTATCATAGAATCATAGAATGGTTTGCGTTGAAGGTAACTTACAGGTCAGCTTGTTCCAGACCCCCTGCTACAGGCTGGAACACCTTTCATTAGACCATGGTGCTCAATGGCTCATCCAGCCTAGCTTGAACACTCGCAGAGACAGGGCATCCACAACTTCTCTGGGCAACCTGTCCCAGTGTGTCATCGCTCTCACAGTGAGGAATATTTTTTTTCAATATCTGATCTAAATCTGCTTTCTTTCATCTTGAAGCCATTATCCCTTGTCTGATCTGTGTCTTATATATCCTCGTAAGAAGTCCTCTCCATATTTCTTGAAGGCCCTTTCAAGCACTGGAAGGCTGCTCTAGACGTCTCCCCTGAGCCTTGTCTTCTCCAGGCTAACCAAGCCCAACTCTCTCAGCCTTTCTTCATAGCAGAAATGCTTGAGCACATAGACCATATTCAGGGCCTACCTCTGGACTTACTCAGGCAGGTCCACATTCTTCTTATGTTGGGGGCCCCAGAACTGTGCTCAGGACTTCACGTGGGGTCTTGGGAGTAGAGCATAGTGGAAAAATCACCTCCCTCATGAATCACCTCCCTCAACCTGCTGGCCATACTCCTTTTGCTGCAGCCCAGCGTATGGTCAGTTTCTGAGCTGCAAGCACACACTGCTTGCTCATGTTGAAGTTCTCATCAATCAGCACTTCAAGTCCTCATCTCCTCCTCAGGGTTTCTTCCAATCCATTCTCCGCTCAGTTCCACCCAGCCTGTAATTGTGCTTGTGATTGTCCTATCTCAGGTACAGGACCTTGCACTTCTCTTTGTTGGACCTCATGACGTTTGCACTGGCCCAGCTCTTCAGCTTGTCAAGATCTTTCTGGATGGCATCTCTTCCCTCCAGCACATCAACTGCACCACACAGCTTGGTGTCACTGGCAAACTTGCTGACTGTGCACTCAATCCTACTGTCCATGTCACCAACAAAGATGCATACAAACACTTCAGTGAATGATCATACAATAACCAAGGCATGTTGTGTTTACTCTAATTACTAAGGTTACCAACATCTGGGCAAAGTTCTTCCTCCTTGGCAGGAAACAGTGCACAGTCCAGTTCTATGTGGTCCTTATGTGGTCCTTAAGCGCACTTGCTAGACTCTAATCACCTAATAAGTTTAATACCTCTTGCTTGGGATGTTC
>JAOEHY010026180.1:10514-29035 GCA_025447955.1 Psilopsiagon aurifrons
ACTAAAACATTGGTGTTATCAGCGCTGTTCTCAGGCCACAAGTCAAAAACACAGTGCTGCACCAACTACTAAGAAGAAAAATGACTGCTACTGCTGAACCCATGACACTAAGGTATAGCACAAATCACTACTACTACCACCGATAATAATAATGACAAGAGAAATACAAGGGAAGAGTATACAATCACTCACCACCTGATACCAAGCCCATTCCAGCAGCCAACCCCCACCCTTCCGGGTCTCTCTCCTCCATTTTTTTACATTCTGGGCATGACGTGCTGTGGTATGCAATACCTCTTTGGTCAGTTTGGGTCGAGTGGCCTGACTCTGCTTCCTCCCTGCTTCTCTTCCTCCCTGGCAAAGCATGAGCCTCAGGAAGTCCTTGGTCAGACCAAAACGTTCTAAGTAGTAACTGAAAACATTGGTGTTATCAGTGCTCTTCCCAGTCTGAAAGTCAAAAACACAGCGCTGCACCAGCTACTGAGCAGGAAGAAAACGACTGATACTGCTGAACCCATGACATCAATAAATAAAATAAGCTAAATGAAGGAATGAAAATGGGCGACACATAAGTAGAATTATCATCCACCTCTTTGAAGCTTATAGCTGGTTTCGTTATAGCTAATAAGAGAAATCTTGGAACCAGTGTAGTTATTGGCAAAATTCCTTCTGCTGTCAATAGGTCCAGAATGTCACCACTGTGTAGCCACTGGAGATCAATAAGAAAGAAATCTTAGCTCAGTGGCTAAAAGAACCTATTTGGATCATCATTCCTAAAGAAAAGATAAAATTAAGAGAAAAAAATCCTCCCTTATTAATGTAAAAAAGTAAAATTAATATAAATTAAAAGATAGGGCTCATCTGCCTTTCTGATGAAACTTAATTTCTCACCTACAAATTAAGTTAATTGTAGACATTTTTACATCATGTCCTAGTGCATAATTTTGGTAAAAAGTCCTTTTTTTTTGACTTAAGAACAGATAGGCCATTAGGACTGGTTAGTTCAATTTGACTAATATAAAAATCATCTACATTTAGTAATTGATGCTGTATAAAGGAGAAGGAATTTAAAAAGAAATAAATTGGCTTTTTTATCAACAGGAACAGTACCTTATGTAATTAGCTTGCCAAAAAGTCTGCTTGTTACTTGTCGATACTGACACATTCTTATCAAAAAATTATCCTAAGTACAAATATTAGTTCTCCCCACTAGGGGGAGTGGAGAGAAATGCATATACAACACTGCACACTACCATGTATTTGGAGTTCTTTAGGTAATGCATAATCATTTTTTTTTGAACTCAAAATATGCAATTCTTCCAGCCATCCCATTCATTAGTATTACTGAAAAAAATATGCTGAAAAAGAAAGTTATTTCAAAGCTTAAATTTACTATAGAATTTGTATATCAGATAAAATTGAATGTCAAAGCCAAGAGAGTTTCACTGAAAAACCAACAAATAATGTCGTACATTTACCCCCAGCTACAGTACTGGTTGACACCATCAGTTCATCTCCAGCAGGCACATATGAAAGAATGGGAACACCAGACCCTTCTTAATCACATAGTGGGTCCTAGCAAGGTATAAGAAAACCTTTATGGAGAAGACCTATGATGCTTAACAAAATGTAGCCAGCAGTAGATTGTATGGAACTTTGATGAAATGCCAGAATTTGCTTTCATTAAAATTAACAGAAAAACTATCCTGGATTTTAGAATGTGTTTTAAAAGGCCATAGAATTTCACAAAGAATTATAGCTTATATTCAGCCTTTTAAGTAGTACACAGACCTTAATAATTGGGCTAATATTGTACTCATTCATTAAATGGTTGAAATTTTGGGAAATACCTGAGTTACTAATTAATTTTTTAATTATTTTTTCATAAATCATAATATTACCAGGTTTTATTTCATAACAGTTCACTGCTTTTGCAAATGCATTAGAGTCAAACAGACTGAATTTACTGAAGTTTTATCTTAAACATATATACAAAAGATTAACTGTTTTTTTTTTTTTTACGTTTTAGTTATTTGGATTTCATTCCATATTGAGTGCCATGGTGCAAGGTGTGGCTGCACTACAAACGGCACAAGCCGAGGGTGACCTCTCAGCCTGTCATTTCACCAATGAAGCATAGTTCTGCAGGGGCTGAACATGGTGGGCTGAGAGAGGGACTGGTAACAAGGTTCACTGGCAGCCCCTGACAGCACCAGGTCTTGCATTCTTCCAGTATCACAGGGATAGAGATACCCCTACAGGCTAGAGGTAAGATGCATGGAAGAGTTTTGCCTCTTTCCTTGCCTTGTACCAGAAAGTTTTTGTGACGTCGTTAGGTTGCACTGGCTTGCTAGTATTTTCTCTCTCCAGGTGAGGGCGTCCAACATTTTGGCAGTGCCTAAATGAGTCTTCTGTTTATGTGGGCTTTACTCTACTCTGTAGGCTTAGAGCCGCTTCTAGGGTAAACACAAACTTTTTCTGACAACACAAGAAGCAGTGCCATCCTGATATTATGCCAAAGAGTAAGAAGGACTCAGGCAGATAAAGATGTAGGTATGCTATCTTCAAAATGGAGCAGGGCTGCTGAGTGAGGCTTTCCTCATTTTAGTAAACCAGCATTAGGCTGAAAGAGCACTTTTGCAGGCCTCTGTAGGAGGCCTTTATTGCATCTGGCACAACACTAGTGAAAAAGTTCATTCCAATGAGGAAAATGAAATATTGCAGTAAGCAAACTCCTCCATTGGAGGCTGTCTGTAACCTCCCAGGTACTAAATGTAATAACAACTCTTATGGTTTGATACTTCTCTTGCTTATAGCAGTTTGACACCAGAGACTCCAGTGACATCAAATTAACACTTGAGTAGGTGGGAGGATAATCATGGTTTTGGTATTCACAAAGATCTTCACCTTTGCTCCACTTTAACTGACCACAAAAGCACCTCTGTGGGGTAAGCTATTGCCTTTTCCTCTGAATAAAGGATCCTTTACAGTTTATCTTTCATTTAACTCCCAGGAATTACACTGCACCCTGATGCACATTTCTTGAGTATACCACAAGTAGCTTCAGGATACTCTTGTTTGAGCTGCCCCGGGTGTACTCTGTTCCTTTGGCTGCAGGGTTCTGGATGCGGTGCAGTTTTAATAAACTACATTTTTTTTATAGCTTGCTTATTCCATATACAGTCCAAAGTTGGGGATCAAAAGAGGCTTATGTAGATGTTCTGAAACAGCAGCTTCTAAATAATTTTTTGCAACTGGATCCATTAGTGGAGTGCTATTTAATTGTAGCTATTGTTCTTATTCTCCAATTCATGATAGTTACCAGTTTCCTTCCAATTTGCTTTAGCTGTAAATACAAAACAGAAGAACGAAAAAAATCTCGCCTTTGTGACCCACAGTGAATTTGGCACTGTATGCTTTAAACTCAATTCCCTTAGAAGCTAGTGATTCACAGATATCAATGCCTAGTTTGCAGCTAAAAGCTAAGACAAAGACTAAGGAACTTCATACCAGCAATCTGGATATTAAGTAAGAAAAAAGTATTTTCCAACCGTATTACCTCTCTTTGTTTCCTAATGTGGTTGTAGCACTGAGGATTCAGTTGGAACAGCTGTGCTGAAAAATCAAATTTTTATCAATCTGTCATGTGTCTAGGAAAAATACAGCACTGAGATGTAAAAGCAGAGCATGACAGAGTTTTAATGCACTAGCTCCATAACAGTTGACAATCAAAATGGGCATAGTTTGCATTCTGATTTACCTGGGAAAATGTTGAATCACATCATGGGATTAATTGCATATTCTTTGCTGGAGGAACAGTTCTCTCAAAGGAGGAATCTAAAACCTGAACATCACCGGCACGGACTGTTGTGATAGGACAAGGGGTAACGGGTTCAAACTTCAGCAAGGGAAGTTTAGATTGGATATGAGGAAGAAATTCTTTACTGTAAGGGTGGTGAGGCAACTGGAAAAGGTTGCCCAGGGAAGTTGTGAATGCTCCATCCCTGGTGGTGTTCAAGGCCAGGTTGGACAGAGCCTTGGGTGACACGGTTTAGTGGGAGCTGATCCTGCCCATGGCAGGGGGGTTGGGACTTGGTGATCTTAAGGTCCTTTCCAACCCTAACTATTCTATGGTTCTATGATTCTTTAGAAGCTGTGAGGCCCCTAAGTTTTTATTTTAACAGCTTCTGGACTCTCCTAGTGGCTGATGCCATTAAAATTGTTGAATTGCTCAATCACTCAGATTGGTAAGGACTTTGGGAGGTCTGTAATCAAAAATCATGCTCAAGGTAGGGTCAACACTGAATTCAGACCAGATGCCTCAGGGCTTTGTATGTTTGGTTTTGAAAAACTGCAACCTCTCAGGCAACCTCAGGCAACCATTTTCAGTTGCTACTGTCTCAATTTCTTCTTCTCATATTCTTTCAGAACCTCTCCCATGTCAATTTATGACCACTGTGTTCTTCTGCTGTGCATCTTAGTAGAGCCTGGATTCATCTTTCCAGTAACCTCACCATAGGCACTTGGGAACATCTGTCAGGTTCCCTGCAGTGATACTTTTTGCAGGCTGAACAAGCCCAGCTCACTCAGCCATTCCTCACAGCATAAAAGTGATTCAGCCCCAACTGTCTCTATGGTCCTCTGCTCAACCCACTCCAGCTGATCAACACCTTCCCTGTGCTGGGCCCCCAGACTGGATGCAATATTCTGGGTGTGGTCTAAAAACGCAGAGTAAAGCAGAATAATTGCTCCTCTCATGTACTCACTATGCTCCTGTTAATGTTGCCCAGCTTGCTGTTGGCGTTTAATGCTGCCAGAGCCACAGTGTCCTCAGTAGTTTTCTATTCCTTCAGGAGTCTTGAAACAGCCTTCAAGAGAACTTGCCCATGCATTTTCCTGGGGATTGAAATCCATCCAGTGATAAATAAAGAAGATCTACAACGCAGAGTGGAGCAAGATGAGTTAAAATCAATGTATGTGGTGGACACAGTCCTTCCTTTCCTCAGCCTCACACATCTAGGAAACACTGCAGAAGTATTTTAAATCTTGCTGTCTTTGAGGCTCTTGCATCCTTTTTATAAAGATTAGGATTCTTTCATTTTGTCAGATATGGATTCACAACTTGGGACTTCCTTATGCCTTGGAGTATTTACATTGCTCTTCCAGGAAGAATAGTAATGTTTTCCCTTTAAAAAACAGAGAAGAAGTGTATTATTTGTTACAAATTAAGAGTAAATTTGGGATGTCAGAAGATCTGCACCGAGTTCTGCTCTTCATCTTCATGGAGTACCCAGTTTTTTAACCTCTGAGATACTGGGCAAGAAAAGAATGAAGTAGAAGCCTTTGAAACACATTGTGAGGATTTCTAAGACATGAGAAAAAAAAAAAATTGGGCTTATGGGCTTAGGGGTCTTCTTCACAATTCCTGTGCCTGCAGTACGAATACTTAATATTTTGTAATGGCAAATATTACTCTTGCGAATATGAAGTAACAGTTTTGAAAATGTTGCTTTAATCTTCACAGTGATTTCTCATACAGGAGCTTCTCCAATCTGTTAGTTACACCTGTCTTCAATTTTTGACTTTCTATGCTTGCAATGTCTCTTTTGAACTCATGTTCAGATTCTGGATGTGTAAACAAAAAGTTTAATGACTGTATATTCTTAACTACCTATTTAAAAATGAGGAAAAAAAACATTTCTCCCATCTACACTTTAATTAGGACCATAGACCTGTGTGAAAATGCAGAGTTCAAAAATACATTCCATTTTGAGAAAAAGAGAAAACAACAAAACACAAATAGTTGCTATTTACATCTAGGCAAAATAGTCATGATTGTGATTGATTATAAATTAATAATTCAAAGTGTTATATTTACACCTCATATAAGTTTTCAGTTAGGTGTAACATACAGTTCTGATAAGAGAATAAAACTACGGAGCAGCTTCTCCAAGATACTGCATTGTTTACTGTTTATTTGTACCTCCCCAAGGTGAGCATAGAGTGGTTCTAAAAGCATTGCCATCATTTTATACCCTCTTATCACCATTCTGCAAAGCTCTTTCATACTTCTAAGGAAAACATTCCATAAATCTTTCTCAACAAACCTGTTCTGGTCCTGGACTTTTTATGCCATCTTCCCCCTAAAACATACAAGCGCTGTTTTAGTTCCATTTCAGTTCAACACAGAACATCAAGTGCAAGTTATTTTTAAAGAAAATTAGTAATAAAAGTCATATGCATAACAGTTTTACTGAATGGTGACTGCAGGAACAGTGTATATGTAACATATATGTGTACATCATTTCCAGCAACTAGTCAAACCCAAAATATTTGTCTTACTTTGAGGTGGAGGTCAGTCTCTTCTTGCAGGTAACAAGCCATAGGATGAGAGGAAGTGGCCTCAAGTTGCACCAGGGGAGGTTTAGATGTTATGAAAAAACATCTTCCCTGAAAGAACTGTAAAGCTTTGGAACAGGCAGCCCAGTAAAGTGGTTCAGTTCTTGAAGTGGTTGCATGGTAAAGTATCACTGGAGATACTTTAAAGACATGTAGATGTGTCACTCAGAGGCATGTTTCAGTGGTGAACTTGGCAGTGCTGGGTTAAACAGTTAGACCTGTCCTGGGTTCAGCAGTAGCAGTCGTTTTTCTCCTTCTTAGTAGCCAGTGCAGCTCTGTGTTTTTGACCTTTGACAGGGGGACAGTGCTGATAACACCCATGTTTTCAGTTGCTGCTCAGTAATGTTTAGTCTGACCAAGGACTTTCTGAGTCTCATGCTCTTCCAGGGAGGAGAGGAAGCCGGGAGGAAGCAGAGACAGGACACCTGTCTAGCTAAACTAGCCAAAGAGGTATTCGTTGCCACAACACATCATGCCCAGGAAGTAAAAACTGGGGGCAGGGACCTGGAACAGTTTGATCGCTGTTGGGTTGGGCTGGGTATCAGTCAGTGGGTGGTGAGCGGTTGTGTTCTCTTCCCTTGTTATTTCCCTTATCAGTATTACCGTTGGTGGTAGCAGCAGTGGTTTGTGTTGTGCCTTGGTTGCTGGACTGTTCTTATCTGAACCTGTGGGAGTTAAACTCTTTCGATTCTCCTCATCCCTCTGGGAGCATGGTGGGGGAGAAAGGAGAGGGAGTGAGAGAGCAACTGCATGAGTGACTGCTGGGCTTAAACCACGACAAGACCCTATGATCTTACAGGTCTTTTCCAACATAAATCTACTCCGTGATTCCATTAATACAAAGAACCTTATTTTATGTTTTTAAGGCCAGGCTGGTAAGGGTCTTAAGCAACCTGGTCTACTGGGAGGTGTGCCTGCCCATGGCAACAGGGTTGGAACTATATGATTTTAAGGTCCTTTCCAACCCTAACCATTCTATGATTCTATGATTCTAACTGCTGTCTCCAACCAGAGCTGACTTTTTCATGGCTTTCTTTAGCAAGATGTATAAAATTGTATATAAGTAGCTAACATGACTTTCAATTTCATTTTAATCATCCCTCTGGATGGCATTCCTTCCCTCCAAAGCATCAACCAAACCACATAGCTTGGTGTCATTGGAAAACTTACTGAGGGAGCACTCAATCCCACTGTCCATGCCACCTACAAATATGTAGAATAAGGCTGGACCCGGCACCAATCCCTGAGGGACACCACTCATTACTGGTCTCCAGCTGGACATTGAGCCATTGACCACAAGTCTTTGCGAGTGGCCCTCTAGCCAGTTCTTTATCCACTGAGTGGTCCGCCTATCAAATTGATGTCTCTCCAACTTACAGACAAGTATATTCATGTACTATGCTGGTTGACTCTTGGGAAGGAGGAGTGAAGAATAGCTTTTATTTCAGCTTGTCATAAATCTGAGCTTGTTAAGTTTCAGTAATTAGTTTTCTGTTAGCAACATTAATTTCCATTTTGACGGATGTCTTTCTTTTCCAGCTTCATGTCTTCTACCTGCTTCTGTTCTGAAAAGGAAATAAGTCTCTTGTTTTGTTTTTAGTCCTTTTACTGAATCAATAACATGTAAATCTGTGTTTAATTAATGCTGTCTTTTCCAGTTTGTGGCTCTGAAGACATTTTTCCATTGGTATTGGATTGACAGTCAATCAGAAATACAATAGAGTTTACTTAATATGAAGAATAACTATAGTTATGGAAGATAAAACCACAGAAAAATGTAGTTCACAAGTGGAATGCAACTTTGGAATATTTGCAAGCGTTTTAACCATTTTATCATGTATATTCATTTTTCTTTCTCTTGGTAATGCTAGCAGCAACTTTCTGCTATTCCACTCTGTACACCAAAAAAGTAATTATATATGCTACTGGTAGGGTACTACCTGTGGCAATTAATTTAGACTGTCTAGTGATTTACGAGTATTGTCTCTTCGTGTACAGGGTTACGATACACTTAATCTTACTTGATTAAATCATATAAGCTAGATAAGTTTAATTCATGCAGAATATGTTACAGTATTTAAAGCATATCTGAGTTCTGATTGGGTTTAAAAGTTCTCTGATTAGTATATTAATTAAAGAAAAAGAAGAGAGAAAAAAAGAAAACAGCCATGGCAGTATAGCTCAAGAGAAGAGATCTTGCCACGATATTCCAGGATTAGATTGCAAAAAATGAACTTTCATTTCAGTATAGAGCAATAGAAAAAGAGATGCACCAGCAGTATTGTAATTATCCATCAGAAAGTACTGTCCTTCTTTGACAATGTTTCTAACAATGTTACAGCCTGTGACTTTGCATTTGGCATCAAGACTACACTACAAATATGTAAATGACTGTCCCAAGAAAAGCATGAACAAAGCATTTTTATGGGAATCCTTTTTCACTAGCACAACTATGCCTCCATATGACTAGAAAAATATTTTATAGCTTGAAATATGTTTAGAAATTTTTAGGCACCCATCTCAAAACCTGTGGTTCATAGAAACCCATTGAGCTTGCTGAATGGGGCTTTAATATCCTTAAACACCTTTAAATCTGAAATTGTGACCCAGCCATATATCCAGAACTATGAAAGTGCCAAATCATATCTGTCAACTATATTCTCCATTACTGCACTCTCACTGTTACAGATTTGAACTGAGGTCTTTAGAATATGCCTTCTACACATTGATGGGATTCCTCCTAAATGCAGTTTTAGATCCTATTTTTAGAATAGGTACAATCACCAAAAGTGTCATAATACTTTAAATCTACTCTTTATTCCCTTCTGTTTAATAGTGTGTGCTTAGAGCTGTTTCAGAGGTCTTGATGAAGGTTTCAGTACTCTTCTGTCTCTAAGAAAGATTCAAGCCTTGTTTATCCATATCAATATGAGCAAACCAGTGGACTGAAAGATTTTTTTTGAGAATGAGTGGAACAAGAGACATCCTCACATGTGCTGTGAAAGCTAGGCCACTGTGTACAAAGCAGAAAGTCTGATGTCTTTCTCTAGGAAACCTGAAAAAGCATCTTTATGCTAAAGTCATGTCACTGTGCACAAAATAATTACAGATTCACTGGCCTGTGGGAGAAAACTATAATGGGAAAAATGTTAGGCCTGCCATTTAGAGATCACCTTTGAGGAGCAGGAGAAACGGAAAGGAGTAAGCTCCTCTTGGATGGTATGTAGGTTTCCGAATGCTCAAAGGCTTGGTAGTTCTTTGCTGCTTCTCTGTGAAGAGGTGTCCTGAGCTTTTGAAATGTGAACTTCAGCGAATGAGGGAATTTGGGTTTAAGTAGAAGGTTCTCTTTGGAAAATGAGGACTATTACTGTAGAGACTACAGGCAAGAGTATTACTTTTTTTTAGGCTACCTAATCAAACCATCACTATCTGCACATCATGAGCAGTGACAGAAGTTGGGCGATGGGGAAATCAAGGTGAGAAAATAAAGCCTAGTACTGAAAGGTTTATTTCTCTGAGAAATTCTGTAATTGTATGAGTTAATAACTTTCTTGAAAAAACACAATAGGTAGAAAACAGTAAGTATATTCAGAATATGTTTATACCTTTCATCTTGTTTTTTTTTAAACACCTCTAACTTTTTTTCTTTTTCTGTTCAGATGGCTTTGTCCAAAGGAATATTTAGAAACAGCAAACATAGTTTTCCGTGTATGTGAGGGAAATGAGTTTAAATCAGTCTTAGGAAAAAAACTGAGCAGAATATTAAAATTTAGGCCATATTCTCTCACCTTTCTCCAGTCACTTCATGTTGTCTATTCTCTGAAGATCAGATTTGTGCAGGGAATTCATGACCACAGGAGTCTTTTTCCAGATCCTACTTTGGCTATCTGGGAAAGGTGATAAAGAATCTATTACACTTCCTAAAAATATCTGAACAATGGTTTTGTCATTTTTATGTTGATAATTTTTATGTTATTGTTTTCCTTTTTTCAGCTTCAGTTGTTTATTCTACTCATCTTCTTTGACACAAGATCTTTGGATGGCCTTCTATGACATTCAGCAGATTGAAACTCTGGTTTCTAGGTACTCCACTTATATGAATACTTCTGAATGGTATATAGATAGGAAATTCTCCTTGTGCAATTTAAAATGTTGTATTTTATAATGATGTACATTTCAATTCAACATTATTGATCATGGATGTGATTCTCTGACGACTAGTTTTAGAACGTATTTTGGCAATCATTATAATGCAAAGCAACTGCAGTGCAGAGTAAATCTAGATTTTAAAGCAGAAAACAATGCTACTGTAACATATCCACTATTAGTGAAATGATAGTATACAGAGCATGTAGGATATATGATAAAGCTGCTTTGCAGTTTGACTGGACTCCACGTAATAATTTCTTTTCAGAATTCCAACCTTTATTTTATATCCATATGGTTTTTAAGGTCTGTCTCTGAAAGCATTAATTTTGTGATGGCATCAAATTTATGTGTATTTTAAAATCAACAAAATTAATATTTAATGAGAAATATTTCTGAAAGTATTCTTCAATAATTCATCATGCAATCACAGTGTATGCATAACATTTGCACATAATTTGTGTAAATGTTACCTCATTTTTTACTTTTGCAGGCAAGCAACATTATTGTGACACAACAGCTCAGAAATCTTGAGGAAGTGCACTAATATTTACAGACAAATTAGGTAAAAATGTCTGGGAAACTGTATACAAACTAGTCCTTATTTCTCACATGCTATTCTTTTACATGGGGAGCAATAGTGTGTTTTAAAAGTGTTTTTAAGGTTCTATGGAGCAGTAGGTATACTTGGAACCTGTTATGTCTTCCAAAACGTGAATGCAAAGAACAGGGATTTTATTCAGTGTCTCATAATGTGATTTTCCTGTAAACAAGGTTGAACTTTCTCATGCTTTTCAAAAGCAGGAAGCATAAAACTGAAGGTTAATATGTAAATTTTCTCTAGGTTTCATAGATATTTCTTTGCCAGATAACACACGGATAATTTCAATCCTGATGTATTTGCTACCTATAATTTTTATGATGTAGTATTGTATTTGAATTAGATGTTATTTAAATTTTGTTGACTAAGAAAGCACAACCTGGTTGATGGTAATTCCTCAAAGTGTACTGGATACACCTTTACCTTATGATGATCAGTGTTTAAAACATGCAGATATATGGATTCCTCAGCTACACAGGGCTCACTGTGGGAGTGGGATGACATGCAGGTTACTTACTTATGCTGATTACCTAGAGATTCGCTCCAGGCATGATACTGGGCTGTGTCTACGACCCCGACATCCCCCATTTCCCTGAAACAAAGCAGGCAGGAAAAAACCTGGCAGGAGCCAAATGCAAAAACTGATGTGGCTAAGGAGCACAGATGATGTCAGAACAGCTGTTGGCAAAGGCAAGGTCACAAACAGATGGCAAAGAAGAGGGAGTTCCCCTAATACCCACCAACACTAAGTGGACCAGAGGGCTTAAGGAAAATGAGAAATTATGAAAAAATGCTTTGCTGTTGCCTGATTATTATTCTATGCTCAGCTGCTGGGATGACATAATGACAAGGAACTGGTAGGAGAGTAAGGAGGAAACAGAGAAGTCCCAAATATTTTGATTCCCCAGAGCTTGAAACTATTTTTGGCACCTCCATCCCAAGACTAGAATTCAACTGGGCTTGCTGCTGGAGTGAATCACAAGGGGACTTCCACGATGGCAGAATTCAACTGTAAATCAGATTGACAACCTAAGTTTCAAAATTACATTGGTAGCAACTTCTGTTGCAGGATCCCGAAGAGTATCAGCTCTAGCGAACAAAACATTCTGTGTCCAATGATCATCTCCATTTGAGCAATAAGGTTAGTAGCTGTGCCAACTTGTGAAGCACTTACTACCTATGAAAAAATAATAAAAGTATTCCTGAGTCTCAACAGGGTGCTTGCTCTGAAAACATTTCCTAGAAATGAAGCTGGTTTTAAACCAGTGCAGTACTGATAGGTGGTAGAGACTTACAGTGCAAACAAGCCCCTACCTTCCCTAAGTGTCAACAGGGTTCAACAGTGAAGAAAATTTGCTGCCTCCAGAAAGAGAAAATGTAATAACTAGACAAGTGACAAAGCTGCACACTATCTGACATGTAGGAAGGGACCTGTCAGTGAGTGTGTAATGCAAACACAAGCTGCTTGTGGTCCAGAAAGTTGTCAAGAGCTGGCTGGAAAGATGTATATTGAACAGGTGCAGAGTGCATATTAGGCTTGTACTCCAGCAACCACACCTACCTTTTTTACTTGTGGGCTGTATGCCACTAATTTCGAATTCCTTCAGGAGCATGCAAAGCTGAATTCAGGTAAGTTTGTTTTAACTTATTAACTTCTAACAAGTTTGTATTAATAAAAAAATAAATAGGAAATTTGAACTTTTGACTGAAGGTCTTCCTGTTAGAACTATTTGGAAGGTTTAGTGAAGATTATAGTGTTTGGAGATGAAAGTTATATCTAATTCATTCCCAAGTTTATAAGCCATATCTACCTATAATCGGCCATAGACTTACTTTTGTATACATTCTCAAACACTGCAGTATTTACAGCGCTGTTTTCTTTTAAAATATAACTGAAAGAGTAAGCTCTGTATCTTTCATCTGTGTTCGATATTCAGTTATTAGACCAGAATTCAGTTTCCTTTGTTTCAAGATAATGAAGTGCACAGTTCTCACCACACAAAACACTCTTAGCTTAATGCTTGAGAAATGAGTTGTGCTGAGATGAAAGCATTCACAAGCCGATATGCCAAGACATCCATAGTGCATAAACAGAAGTCAAGAATCAATAATTGAGGAAGAGAGATATAAAAAAATAGATTAATAACTGAAGTATTCAGTAAGGAGAGTCTTTGATTCAAGTCCAGGAACAGTGATATTTTTTAAGAATATTTTTTTCCCATTGATATATGATGAGATTCTGGCTGCAATATTTGTATGGGAGTGTCCTCGGTTCAGCAGTAGCAGTCATTTTTCTCCTTCTTGGTAGCTGGTGCAGTGCTGTGATTTTGAGTTTTGGAATGGGAACAGTGCTGATAACACTGATGCTTTCAGTTGCTGCTCAGTAACGTTTAGTCTGACCAAGGACTTTCTGAGTCTCACGCTGTGCCAAGGAGGAGGGGAAGCCGGGAGGAAGCAGAAACAGGACACCTGACCCAAGCTGACCAAAGAGGTATTCCATACCACAGCACATCATGCCCAGTATACAAACTGGGGGAAGTTACCTGAAAGAGTTTGATCGCTGTTGATTTGGTCTGGATATAGGTCGGTGGGTGGTGAGCAGTTGTATTCTCTTCCCTTGTTATTTCCTTTATCATTATTGATGGTAGCAGTAGTGATTTAGGTTATACCTTAGCTACTGGACTGTTGTTATCTCAACCCGTGGGAGTTGCATTCTTTCGATTCTCCTCCACATCCCTCCCAGAGCTGGGGGAGGAAGAGGGGGGAGTGAGCTAACGACTGCATGGTTCCGAGTTATGTCTGGGCTTAAACCACAGCAGGGAAAAAAATGACCCCTGGCAGAATTCAATAAGGAGCAGAATCTTTAGAAACACAATTTTTAGATAAAACTCTTTATCTGCCATTTCCTTTTCAGCTTCCTACTCAGAAGGTTTTCTTGAGACAGCCTTTTCTTGATATATGATATACTAAAAAGCTGATTCATAGTGATGGACCTTGGAGAAGCAGTAGAATAATCTCCAGATTTACAATGTGATGAGACTTAGCATGATTTTTTATTAGCTTTTTTGGTTTTAATCTGCATTTTTTACAAACACTAGAACAGTCACTTTATTTGATCCAGTGCTATTTATGTTACACAAACAGGGAAGAAGAAGATAGACATATCTTTTCACCCATAGGCCCAAGAGAGCAGATTTATGTAGTGAATTTACAGACTTTGTTCCTGAGCAATGTTTCTGGCAACATCCACAAAGAAGGAAACCAGCTTACTTCTAAATCACTACTTTCAAAAAATAATTTTATTACATATTTGGGGTTCTTTTCATATCTCAGTGATTTCCCGTGCATATCAGGTTCAAAACTGTTATTAATGCGGAGGCCAAAACTATTCATCAGTTCCTTATATTTTCAAGAATCCACCTTCCGGAGATATGTTTCAGGTCTCTATTCGTTGGATTTTCTATTTTAGAAAATGTAGCCCATTTCTTCCACTTCATTTTTAAACCATGTTCACACAGAGAGGTGGTGTTTTAGATTCACCTTGAAGGACACCAGCTATAAGATTCCTTGTTGCACCCTAAAGAATATTCTCGAAGGTACTTATTACCACAACAGCAATCCTGTTATTTTTTGAAGGGACATGATTTCTGCTTTTTGTTTTCCACAAGAGTCCATAACAGGACCAAAATATGAAAATGGAATATATACTTCCCATTCACTCTGAAGGATCAGCTGAGATGCGCACTGACCAAGACAACTGAATTTTTGCAGAGATTTTTTCACTGCTTCACAGTGTTTAGAAAAGGAGTAAAGGATGCTAGAACTGGAATATGTTTACCAAAAATTCCTGAATTCAGAAACAGCACAAAGGACAAGTTTGGTTGTGATAAAGACAATATGTTAAGATGTAGGGAAGATGTTGATATACTGCAGCTGATACATTATGTTCCTGCTGAAAGTCTTGGGTCTGTTTATGTTTGTTTGAGAATCCCTAAAGATTATGGGTTCTTAGTGTCAGCATATGTATTCCTGCTTTTTCCAGCAATTACATTGAGCTTCTGTTGTGGACCATGTAGCCTCTAGAGAAATTATTGAATTCTTAACAGAATGCACACAGAGACTGGATAGACTGTCTAAGAAATCTGGAGGATGCTATACTGTCACAAATTGTCTGGACTGATGACCAGAATAGAGTGTAGTGGCCATTACAGGCATAACTGAAGGTTATAACTTTGACATAATAATGAACTACTCTGTTCCAAAGAGAAAGTAATGAGATATACTGGTACTGAGCCTTTACACAAGGTCATTGAACCTGAAGTGCACCTGCAAAGGTCCTGTGATTGAGTACCTTTCACTTAAACACAAGCAACTTGATCCTGAGCTAAACACGACGCTGTCTCCCACAACTGTTTGTAAGACCTGATCTTTAATAGTCTGTCATTGTCTAAGGTTACCTAAGCTCCATTTCAATGTCCTTGTCCAAACAGATCTATCTTTTTCCTGCCTCCTTCAGATCCTTTCTTAATGCAAATATCAGGTTAATGGAGAGGATAAGAACAGCAGGTGTGTAGGTGTGTTCAGGCATACGCATTTCTGTCGTACCATGGAGACGGTCTTATCTTGATAGGGTATAGCAATCAATGTTCTCCGGTCAGTAACCTCTGTTATCAGGTGGTTATTAATAAAGAGGGAACCTAGTCAAGCTTTAAATATTATCTATGAGTGAAATAATTTAAATAAAAAAAGAATGGATAGGATTTGGAGCTGACAGAAATGTTCGGTCAAAGGAGGCTACAAAAGCAAGGAAGAACCTGTGCGTGCTGAAGTTTGGAATCTTACTATATACAAGTGTGTCCCATACTGAGGGTGAAATCAATTTGGTGGGTGAAGGGAAGATGAGTATCTATGAGTCTTTTTTATCTTTAGTTGTTATTTAGCTCCTCATCTGAAGTCTGGGTGGAGAGAAAAGAATCACTTTAATGTCTGAGGTGCATATTTTTGGAGGGAAAAAAATATGTGTTTACATGTGTTCTTGAATGTCAACTACTGTGGCAGTAGGTCATCACCAGTTTTTAAACTATGTTCACACAGAGAGGTGGTGTTTTAGATTCACCTTGAAGGAGTATGCAATTTCTCCCACAAAGTCCTTCAGTAGTGTTAATAACAACTGAACAACTCGCTCATATTTTTGCATCTGTATTCAATCTTTGTATTCCTTTCTCTTTAAGAAAGTAAGAGACACTAACTCTTCTGCTTGTCCTGCTGTCATTGCTTAAAATGCAGTACTGCTTCTAAGGCTTTCATATGACCTTTATGCTGGGAAGCAACGTAAGGTATAAAAGTTCTGGAGTCAGTGAAGTTTTCTCTTTTTCATTCTGATAATAATTCATTTTATAATCTTATTTTTAGAAATACTGGAGAAAAATGTGAAGAAAAAGCCTGTTGATTTACAATGAGATGGACCCAGATATTTCATGACTCCATGGCATGGCTTTGACTTAAGTATGAATCATTGTCATGGTTTAAACTCAGCAAAGCAAATAAGTACCATGCAGCTGCTTGTTCACCCCTCTTTTCTCCCTCAGTCATGGTTTAAGGCCAGACGTAACTCAGACCCACGCAGCTGCTCTCTCACTCCCTCCCCTTTTTCCCCCAAGCTCCTGGAGGGATGGGGAGGAGAATCAAAATAATGTAACTCTCACAGGCTGAGATAAGAACAGTCCAGTAACTTAGGTGTAACACAAACCACTGCTGCTACCACCAATAATAATAATGATAAAGGAAATAACGAAGAGAATACAACTGCTCACCACCCACCGACTGATACCCATCCGGACTTAGTAGTGATTTAACCCTTCCAGGTAACTGCCCCCAGTTTATATACTGGGCATGACATGCTGTGGTATGGAATACCTCTTTGGTCAGTTTGGGTCAGCTGTCCTGTCTCTGCTTCCTCTCAGCTTCCCCTCCTCCTTGCAGAGCATGAGATTCAGAAAGTCCTTGGTCAGAGTAACATCACTGAGCAGCAACTAAAACCATCGATGTTATCAGAGCATTGTTCCCAGGCTGAAAGTCAAAATCACAGCACTGCACTAGCTACTAAGTAGGAGAAAAATGACTGCTACTGCTGAAGCCAGGACATGCTCCCCTGGTGGGATGGAGAGGAAAATAGGAACAATGTAGAACCTGTGGGTTGAGATAACAAGAGTTTAATAACTGAAATAAAGTACAATATACTGCTACCATTATTACTACTACTACTAATGGAAACAACAAGGAAAGATAATATAATACTAAAATGGGGAAAGTTAGAAAAACCCAACAATAAACACAAGTGGGGGAGGCTCAGCATCCTGGAGCTTCAGCTCAGAGCAGCAACAGACACTGAAGGAGCCTCAAGTCCTCCTCCACACGGCTTGCCAAGGGGCTGGCAGCTCAGTGGGCGCAAGAAGCTGACTCACAGGCGGCGGCAGACCTAAGTGATTAAAAACCTGCCCTAAGCAGAGCGAGCCACAAAGAGCACAGCGAACAGGGCGGGCTCAAGGCAGTTTAGCGTGGCAGTTCGCACGGGCAGGCGAGGGGGGTGGTGAGCACTCGCTGCATGACCCAGACTCGGCGTGGGAGCTCTGCTCTGTCTGCCCCACCGGTAGTCAGTGTAGGCACCCAGACAGAGCCGAAGAGAAAGGAGGCTGCCGATCACAGCTCGGGGAGTAGAGAGCGCCCGCAGTGCTCTGCTGGGAGGAGGGTGCACAATGGGCGGGGCTGCACTCGGTGCTCCCTGGTGGAGGTCCTTCCGCAGACGGGGCTGAACTGCGGGACGCTGTCAATGGGCTGGAAGGTGTCAGAGAAGCTGAGAGGAAGCGGCACTGCTGCCTCAGGAACAGACTGCGCGGGGGCCTCGAGCGTCCGCTGTCGACTGTGCAGGAAAGGAGGCCCTAACCCAGGAAGCTGGGAAATAGTCACAGAAAAGACCAATTAAAAAAAGGAAGAAGAGGACAGTTAAAAGCAAGGGGCTTCCTCCTAAAACATCTGTTGGCCCCACCCTGAACTGCTTTAATGTCCTGCAGGGGGCTGAGGAGGAGCCACGCTCCTTCCAGGAACTACAGGCTGATGAACTGGTAAAGAAGATCACTACAGGTGCTGCCAGGAAAAAGCGGCGGGCTGTAGTAGTAGGGGACTCTACTCTGAAAGGAAGAGTAGTGCCCATCTCGTGACCTGATCCGGTCTCAAGGGAGGTATATTGCCTTCCGGGGGCTCAGATCAGGGATGTTGCAGAGAAGCTACCTGCTCTAGTAGGTCCCACTGACTATTACCCACTTCTAGTGATCCATGTGGGTGCTACTGATATAGAGAGCAGTAGCCCGGAGAACAT
>JAOEHY010026181.1:6417-17664 GCA_025447955.1 Psilopsiagon aurifrons
GACTCGCACACTACTTTGATTGAATGTGCATTATGGTCAATTATTCCAGTCAGTCAATCATTCTTTACCACCTTTTAACATGAAGAATAGATATATACCCAAAAAAACCTTAAAAAGAATCTTTCTAAATTTGTACTGACAATTGAACATCCTTGCTTAGACATTTTTCTGAACTGTTTTTCTCAATTATTTACTTCTGGTACCTATTCACAGTAATCCACCCTTAATAAACACCCAGTTTAAAAACAAGGCAAACAAGAACCAAGCAACCAAGAACAAACCTCTCCCCCAAAAAAAAAAAACCCAATAAAATCCCCCTTGTATCAAGAATTGTGAATTCCTGTACCTATCCATCACTTCCAATGCTGAAAGCCTCACAGAGGCAGCAGGCTCAGCCACTGGAAGGACTGATGAAAACCAAAAGCAAGAAGTAAATTGCCCTGGAAACTAACCTATATGTGACTTTAGGAGAGGGGGGGTTGGTGGTGGTGGCTTTTTGCAGGGAGAATAGCTGCTGGGTTTTTGTTTTGTTTTTTTTTGTTTTTTTTTTTTTTTTTAACTGAACGAAGTTGGTTTATACCCTCTGTTACAGGCAACGCTGAGGTAATGTAAGCAGATGTAATGCACTTTCCTCATGTGCTCCCTGGGAGGAGACACTTCCATTACCCAGCAGCTTTTATATTAGTTTACTACCATAGAAGCTCTCACACAAATCATAGCTCAAATGCGTATCTGAGATAGTGTTTTCTTCTACTTATGGTCCAAAGAATACTAATGACCTTGGACTTCCATATTAACTGTTTCTTAATTTTGTACAGTTCAGAAAGCCCACCATTCTAGAGAAAAAGCAGGAGTAAAAGAAAAGTGGGTATCCACAGGATACTTTATACCAAAAGCCCTGAGAATCACAGTGTTTCCAAAGGAATAAAAAAAGGCAAACCCTCTCTCATCTAAAATAGCCTATTATGGTTTTTCCCCTCCTCCCTCTTCCTTTGTCTTGCTAGAGATTCTCTTCCAAAAAAATAATGAAAAAAAGCCCAACAGATTATGCTGTACATTTCCTTCACCTATTTTCAATATTTTGTTAGGATAAATTCCCAATAAATATTTCATGATAGTTACAAAACATGAGAAAGTGTGAATAAGAAGCATACGATTTAAAAACCAAAAACCAACAAAAAGTTAAAAATGAAACTTTTATCAAATAGTAGTGATGGCCCAGCAGTCAAATATCAAATTGAGACCAAACTGACCTAAGTGGAGATTTGCAAGTCTACTACAAATTGCTTTTCTATGTCTTTCATTTTTGCTTTCAGTCATTTTGCAGAGGGAGGAAAGAGAAACCAGCTGACATCTTGCTGAAACACCAGCTAGATTCTTACAGAGAAACTTAAAATACTAAACACTCTGAAAGCCTTCTAAAGCAGTACAGACATCAGATTTATCTGACCATAATGCACTGACAGTGATGCCACTACCCTCAAACACCTCAGAGTATTTTAAATGAGTCAAATGACAGGACAGATAAATGTTTCCTGACATGGCACCAAATGTGTATTTTCCATGTGATGGGCACACATCCAGTAGCTGGGCTGGAATCTCCTCTCCAAGGATTCATACTAAGACCTTTAGTTACAGACTATCCATGTATTATTCCACAATGTCTTAACCAGAAGCCCCTGCAGCCTTGCTGGAATCTCATGGTGCTACTCCAACATAAATATATTTTAGTGAAAGCACCTATACAACAGCAGGAGACACTCCATTTCCATTTTTTATTCATAAAATAACAGTCTAACAACCTAAAAAGAAATAATTTCAGTCCCAAGTCAGTAGGAAACAGGGAAAATATTAACTACTTCTTCTAAACAAATTGTGAGACTAATTAAGTGCTTATGAAATACTTTGTAGCGACAGAGACAGAAGCATTTTACATAGGAAAAATGCTGTGAAAATAAAGAAAATTGCTTTCATATAACGTACGAGAATTAGATAGTTCCTAAACAACTATTTTTGATATTGCATGAAACAATGTCTGTTCTTTAAAAAGCACATTGAGTCTACATCAGTCACATGCTAGCTCTAGCTCTTTACATCTTAAAACAACTCAGTATTTCCTGGACTTCAAAATGTAAGGTACCAAAACTGGTTCAATTTATCAGCATATACAGGGATCTGACAACTCTGCTCCTAACAGTGCTGCTCTAGCTGAAACCAACATGCACACTCTTTCAGAAAATACCTTTAATGCCAATGAAAACAGTACATAGGCAAAAGAAAGAGAGCTTTACCTTGGAATGAATTTATTCATGATAGCATAAAAGCAGTTGTACAAATCACTGCGTGTCAAATGAAGGTGCACCAGAGGTTTGAGTAGATAAATCCAGCCGAGACAAGAACTGTATTTAACATTGCGTGATTTACAATAAAAAGTAATAACAGACTCAATATCCAAAAGTAGTACTGACTTCTCCTCTTCTGGCACTGACAACTGGTCTGAAATAGGCACAGCAATATAAACTGGTATTAATGGTCTTTCAGGGAACTTGAATGAGATTATTTCATAGCACAATTGTACCAATAAGGACTGGGGGGGGGGGGGAAGACCAACAAAACTAAGCAGTCTGAATTAAATGCTTACAGAACGGCTTCTCAAAGGCACTAAAATACAAATGATTTTATAACTCCAGTATGGCAAGGCATTTATATATCACAACAACATGATGAAAGAAGTTTGGTGTTTCCAGGATCTATATGAAACAAAAGAGGTGGATTCTTTTAATGCAGAGAATGCCCCTCTATTTGATGTGTTAAGCACATAATTCTGTCTGTCTCTACAACAACTTCTTTGAATTTCAACATAGATCAACCCACAGTGAATACTTCCAATACCCAGGAAGTCCACTGACATGCTAATTTATGAAAACCAGTAATTTGAAATCGGGTCATCTTACAAACTTAAATTTTAGTATTACCATATAAAACATATTTTTAATCTCTATTTCAATGCAATTTTCCTAACAATATTTTAAACTTGGGGCTGTTAGGGTACCTAAAAAAGAGAAAGAATTTGATTACTTACAACTACACCTGGCTTTTAAATTTGATTGGGTACTGTTGCTAATCAGAAGACTAAAATTTACAAAAACTTGAAACAATGCACTGTATTATATAAAATATATGTTTATAGCAAAGATATCCCCTATTTAATGACAGACTAATTCCGAGCCTTTCATTTATACTGTTGCATTTGGATGAAGACTGACCCAAAAAAATGATACAAAACTAGTTATGTAATTAAGGTAACAAGCTATAAACAGTTCTTAAATACTGCCATCATTGAGTGGAATACATACACAAAGCTTAGGTTTTAACTAGTTCCAAAGCATCTCTCTGCATAGACTTTTATTTAAAAGGCTGACAATACTTCAGAAAAAGTACTGGCATCCACCTCACTTGAGGCAATAAATCAAAGGCATACTAAAACATGTCAGTACCATACACCAAATTATGCCTTCCTTCATATGATGAAATAACTACTTAGCTTACTTTCAGTTAAATGCACTGATATTCATTATACAGACTGTAGTGAAACAAACCAGACTTTAGTTGAAGTTCATAGGATTGTCACATTAATATTTAAATACCTTGAGATTTTTAAATGACAAATATTATATATTCTTACAAATTATTTATTGCATAAATAAATTAATGTTTAAATCCACCCAGATAATGTCAATTTTACTATAGCTAAACTGACTTACAGTAACAGAAGGAATAACCTTGTGATGTCTGGAACAGATGCCTACACTACATTAATGCAGGGGCATTAAACGTCCAATGAACATTTTCCCCCTCAATTACAAGAAGCCTATGAGTCTCACTACTTTTAATGCAGTTTTTAATTCAGAAGTCTTTAATATTTTCCCATCAAAACAAATCAGTATCTGGCATTTCCTTTTCTCCACCTCTCAGGACAACAAAATAACACACAAAACTCAAATGTCATCTGAAGATTTACTTTGAATTTGGATACTTCTCGCTTTGCTAAACCACTGAAATAGATTAAATCCAACCCCAAACAGAAATCTCTATAGAACCTTCTCTCTGAACTAATTTTAATTACTTTCATCCATTTTACATTGTTACTTATTACAAAGTATTTGCCAATAAAGTCAAAAGGAAAACTAACAGAAATTGAAGTGCTTAATTTTGTATGTTATAAACACTAACCAGGACATTTTTCCATATTACTGAAAAGGCACTGTGGTTAAATAACACAGTGGGAATTTACCTCTCTCTAGAATTCCCCCATTCTAGACCTATAAAACATAGAACTGCATTTTTAAAAGGGGTAGACATGTATGCATGCAGTAACTCCACTTTCTGCCTTAACTTTTAATTATGCAAGAATAAATTAAAGCATAATGGGTAATAAAAAAGTATTCTCTTATTGATGACAGAAGTAGTATCCTTATTTACTAAGTCAGCATTGACTCCATCACTGATATTAATGCTGTTGCATGGTATCAGGGATTTGTCCATTTCTGTGATGGGCTGCCAACCAGATCCTGTGACAGTTCCTTACAGACATACTGGAATATTATTTCCAATGTCTTGCCAGCATTTTGTTTTCAAAACCAAAACCTATCATTTTTGCTGGAATTGGTATTAAAAGAAATACCTTCCTTAAAAATAGTCTGTTTAGTTTATGTTTAGTGTATTTCTTCCTTTCAAGGTTATATACATTTTGGTGCTACATCTGCTTTTCGGATTAAGAACCAGTCATTAGACAATTAAACACTTGAAGGACACTATAAAGAAAGTGTCTAGTTTAACAGATAGGGCTTGGAAAAAAATTACGAGTTTTTCAACTCCTGAAGATTCCTGACCATATATACTATGAGATAACACTCTAAACTTCCATAATGTGTGACATCTCAGATTACAGACAGGAAACTACTGTTTTCTGATGATTTATTAATGATTTTCTTTGCTCTCTCATCTTCCTCCTGAAAGCTTTCTCCAAAATGTAAATGTAATTCAGATTATTTAAGTCAAATAAAGTTCTAAGACAACTGAGAATACAGAAGTTTTCACACAGGTGATCTAAACGTAACTGAACTTACCAATTAGCTCTTGGCAATCCTTATGAATTATACTCTGTTCAGGTAGGTCTAAAGAGCCATCCCAGGATGCTAGGCTGTCCCCCTTTCCCACAACATTAAGTGCAATCTGAAAACAAAAATAGAAACCCCTCTAAACATTTTAGTGTTCTTTTGTAGTTAACCCAATTACTGAATTCGGTAATTTAACTCAATAAAGACAAATATTCTAAAACTGAATCAACACCCATGCATATTAAAATTCCAGTCCTAAAGTCCTTCTTACAGAGATGACTGGTAATTAAATAATTTACCTCAAATCAAATACAACTTCAAGTATTTCCTGTTTCTTGTTTTAAGATCATATATACCTTCCAGACTTTGGCCCTCAGATCAGCAGGCAGCTGTCTTCCTTGAATGATGTTTCTCACAGTTTCAAGATCACAGCCACCTTCTTCTAAAGCATCTGCAAGATCTTTTTCCCTACAATAATGATATGGTTTATGTTTATTAAAAGTTAATTATACATTACTTTCCAATGTTTACCTGTTAAATAGATGTAGACTGGAAGCTATTATCAGGCAAAACCTACACATATGTAAAGATATATTAAAGCAATTTGGCAATTACTAAAAATAAGTATTTGCAAAATGTTATTTGTCCTTTATTTTTCAGGCTGCTTGTTCAACTCCTAATTCTATTCAGTTTACATACAAGAAGTTCTAGTGTACAACTTCAGAGATACACAGCAAATTTTCACTCATACACAACGCATTCAAAGCAAACATTACGCCTAAAATACATGGTGGAGTTCTTTAAAGTAAATTAGATGACCTAGAAGCCAGAAAATTTATTTCAAATGTCAGCTTTAGCCCCATCCTTCTCAGAAATGGGAAAGAGCCTTTTAGTCAAACTCAGATTTAGTTAACTAGTTCTAGTACTGCAAGTGTGGGCATACACACGAGATTGAATTAAAACATACAAAATGTTAACAGTGTAGAAAGCAAAATACACAAATTCACACGACAGTCAAACAGTAATGACATTTAAGCTGCCATAGTAAACAACAGAAGGTCATACGCTTCATAGATAACGAACACATTCAGAAATTATTACTTTGCAATTTCTCTGATAGCTTCTGCAGACTGTTTCAACGGTTCCATGCTGTCAATGAGACAACCACATCTGGTGATTTCAGGAATTTCAATATCATGTAGCAGAGCAGTGGCAAAACACGAGGTTCACTGGAAAAACAGCAATGGCAGTGATACATAGGTCCCATAGGCAAACTTCTCCCTTTCTGTATTTTCTTATCTGTTATCTACTAGCTCTGACATATGCCTTAAGAAGGGCTTTGCTTCATATACCTGAGAAGTTAAACACACATCCAGGATGTTTATAGCCCAAGCAAAACACAAGAGACTCTTTATCCAGGACAGACATTCAAGTATGAAGATGCATTCCTTGTGAACAACACATCTATTTATACACATGGAGTAATAGAAGTTAAAGGGTTGTCAGTCTAATTCTCAGTTACTCCACATTACACACTATGTAGTCAATTCCAAATACCCATGGAAAAAGGGTGTCAGCTGTGGAGCTCTTAGCTACTTCCTTAATTTGCATATATCCACAACTGACTCCTTGACATGAAGGTTCTCAAGATTGGTCTCTTGCGAGCTTAAGACACTCAGTGCTGATTTCCTAAGTATCAACCTTTCTGATCAAAGATTAAAACTGCCATTCTGTAAGAATATATGCATATACTTAACAGTAAGGCAGAAGCTATAACCTTACTTAAGACTTCTCGAAGTCTCTTTTACAAGTTTGAAGAGCAAGCATTTTTGTTTGCATTATATCAGCCAGTTTCTTTGCCAGTGCTTTTTGAGGCATTTTAAAATCACATTTCAAATATACACTGGGTCACAACTAAGTCTATTTTCTTCAAGTAATTTTGAAGATCTGGAAGAAAGAAAACACAGTTTACAAAAAGTGTGACTTGCCTCATTTTCTTGTACTTTTAGTACTTTACAAAAAAATCCCAAAACTCGCTTCTTTTAGAACTACAGGCTACACAGCTGACTACCCCTTTCCTGAGGCAGAAACAGGGAGGGGAGCACCCATGCACACTTGCACTTCCATCGCCTTTCCTGTTGTCAACTGTGTACATAACAATAAATGCTGGAGAAGTTAAACTACCAAATCAGTTCAACCTGAATAAAAACCAAGTGTTTCCAGGACATTTAAATGAAAAGACCTAGCATTCAGAAGAATTTCATGAACTCTGGGATGACCCAACTTCAACAGAAGCCAACAAAGGAGCTGGATGCTCTTACAGGATATACTGCAGGTTTCTGCGCACCTCTCGACGTATGACAGCCTAGAGAGCAACCACTAGGTTTTGAATTATAGCACACAAAATACAATTAGTTGCTACAAATATTATCCAAGCATTAAACAGGCATGTGGAGATGAATGCAACGGCTGCATGCATGTTGTATTTCAGGTAGAAAGGTCTCAAATGGCAATACTTAAATTTTGTTCCTATATCCTCCAAAGAAAAATTATTTGGGGAAGGAGGGATGGGAAGAACAGATAATTTAATATATGTGAAGCAACACTTAAACCCATATGTATGTAAACTACAAAAAACCTACCTGCAAAGAATGTTTCACAGGCCCAAGAGTACTAATTCTAGCACTTAATATTCACAGCTTCAAAAGGTGTGCATGGGTTAAAATATGTGCTTCCTGTTTGATAATACATTACTATTTGCAAAATCTGTGTAAGTACTGTCATTCACACTTGTACGCTGTACATACAACAGCAAATGTTTACTACTTCACCTTAAAAAGCAAGAAATTGATATGCCCATCTCCCACATGAAGAGATGTGATGTTACCAACACTGAAATAACAGCAGGGGTGGAAAAATGCATTATTCTATTACAATTTAATTAGCGACTCCTTTCCTCCATCAACTCCTAAGACTGCTTACAAGTGGGAAGTAAAGACTTTTCAAAGATTAAGAAAAATCTTTTCTAAGAAACATTCTATTCAGGCTAACTTGCAAAGTACAAAGCATGAAAGTGATTTTGACACCTGAACACATGTCCACCAGATGTGTTTCATCATATTTCAGTGTTGCTCTATAAATATTCCAGTAAACTGCTAGCAATCTGGATCCTTGTCTTTCATGAGTGAAGATCAGCTAGGAAGTCTGCTCTTATAGATAATTATTACACTTAGTGTGGAATAAATGCAGTACTTCTCTTTATGGGCAAATTCCTCCAGACCTGAATATCCTTACTTTCTGCTCTACCATGGATATACTCCCTATTTCTGGATGTTATTCAAAATTTTGGTTAGATGCACAGCATTCCAGCCTATATCCAAGCCATTGTCTGAAAGCATAGCTTCCATAAAAAATACTGTTCTAAAAGTCAAAATACACGAAGTTGCTATGCTATTAGTGTATCTGGAGTAAATTCCCATACTTACAGAAGGATCTCTGAAATTCATGCCACATATTACAACCAACAGCTAACAAACATCATGGATATTCACCATTACTTTTTTTTTTTAGCTAAAGCACTTGCAATGTGAGAGAAAGCTGGAGATAATTATGATCTACTGGAAATACAGTTGCAGACACATTTTTTAAAAAAAGTATTATTTATTTTACTTATATATGAGGTACTTCATAACAATCACTTATAGATACTAATGAAAGGACTAAGAATTGTGGCGATATGAACAGCAAGACAGGAGGTTGTGTTCCAATAAACTACAAATACATGTGAAAAGGCATATAATATTAAGAAAACTATAGATTACAGTAGATTACAATGCCTGAAATGTACCTGCTAAATTCCATTACATCTGCTCATTTGCTATTAGGAAAGAGAGGTCCCTTTGAGCTGCTTCCTCCATGCTGAAGTACATTTTTGAGGAAAAAATACTACAAAATAAAATACTGCTAGTTTAAAGTTTTAGTTTTTGATGGGCACACTTGTAATACTAATGTGTCTTTTTCACAGCTCAACAGGTATCTTTTACATGTACCAAAATCATTATCTAAAACACACTTATCAGTTCAAAAAAAGATGATCACTCTTTTTTCGTATACACTGAATTTACTACTGCCTGTGAAAGATATTAGTCAGTGGTCTAAAAGAGGGTCAAAACAAACACTCCCACTTACAGTTTACCAAACTGCTTCCCATATTCTGACCACTACATGATGTTAATGTAACACTTGAAAAACTTATTTATCTTTTTCAACACTCCTCAAGTGACACACTCATCACAGCTGCTCATTATATGCTTTAGTAGCCCAGCACCACCTTCAGCATGAGAAGTAAACATCTTTGCATGTCATTCCTGTTTTCCCTAAATCAGAAGTGAGGCTGCTACCAGTAGACTCCTTACCACTACTATATCATCAATTTTAGTTTCTACAATGTCACTGTATCCTAGCACATCAAATGCACCCAGTCTGCAAGTTTACATGCTCTTCTGATGAGTGTAGCACACAAAAACAGGCACATCTATCACTATGCTGCCATCACGATTATGAGGACTGACTGTACGTATCCATGTTAGTGCCTGATTGGACTAATTTATTCTAATATATTTTTATTATTTTTGTAACTGAGGTTGAACTAAGCTCCATTTTAAGTAAAATGCTTTACTTGAAAAAGCTCATAATAACATACAGGGTTTTAACATAGAGTAACAGCAAAAAAGCTCTACTTAAAACCAGGCAAGTGAACAGGGCTCATGAAAATTTCCAAAGTTAATTGCTAATATTAGTTTATTTTTATAGTCATCATTCAACCTTCCACAGCAAAGAACAGGACCTCCTACCATAGGAAACTATTTGCATGAAAGCTTCTTCCTCCCACTCCCAGAAATACACTTTTACATAATCTGGTTACTCAGGTTCCTGCTTTTGAGGATTCTCTTGACTACTGGAAAAAAGCCTCAAGAAGAGCTGCATTAAAGAAAAAGTAATGAGTATTTGTTCTCTGTGGAAAACAAACAAACAAAAAGTCAATCCCTCACATTTACTCAAAATATCTATTGTATTCAGAACACCACTGAATATTCTTTTCCTTCTAATGGAACTTTGGAGAAAAACATGAGTTTAATGACATCTTATATTTTTTTTTCCTAAGTGTGTTAATGTCATGCTTAACTGCAAAGCATTTTTTTGTTCATGCACTTTCAGAAGAAATATGATACTGAGCACAGAAAAGATATATATGTAACTTGTTTTGTCACCCTGTTGTCTGAAACAGTTGGAGTGTATTTGGGGACCTATGAGATGAATGACTCCAATTTTGCAAAGTTAAATGCACAGCAAAAGTCCATCTGTGGTTACACTTATATTTAGTTAGTTCAGGTCTTGACTTTCAAGTACAGATCTTAAAGTAAAAAATACTACTTGGTCAAGTTCCCTGAAGCTCAAGCATTAAAGAAACATCTGCAGAAAGGTTTTAGAAATTAATTCGTTACTGTTTATATCTTTATCTGTTTTGAGTACCTGAAAAAGAAGCTGGACCTGTCTCCTTTGTGTTTCACAGCATTCTTAGTTTTGGACACAGACATGTTTTTCAGCATCAAATATCACTATCAATTTCTCAAATTAATTTTGTGAGAATATGCCAAATAGCTAAAAAAACCCCACCCTTACACTAAGGTCTGAGATTTATTTTTCATTTTTTAATCAAAACTGCTAACAAATCCCTGTGTTCACTGAAGCAAAAAGATTATAATCTCGTATTTCAATAACTCCATACATAAATTTGGGGTGGTGGTGTAGAGGGGGTTTGGTTCGTTTTGAATTGTATTGTACTGTGGCAGATCTTCCTGGGTTTTGCCCAACAAAACCACCAAGCAGTCAGTACAGATGTTGAGGGGTTTAATTTATCATCAGTTAGTGTGTGCCCCGAATTCACTTCCACCAGCACATGCATATTCACCCAAGAAATGCAAAAAGGGCATTTTATGTTAATAACCGTATCTAGATTCTACATGCTGAAGGTGTTGTCACAGTCTCTGATGAGGGCTAAAAAATATACAATCTGGATTATAGAATCATAGAATCAAAGAATAGTTAAGGTTGGAAAGGACCTTAA